>BPLR01006949.1:0-19384 GCA_021605095.1 Caerostris extrusa | reverse complement strand
ACGTATTGCTGTTGAGTGCCAGAAACATCACTTTCTTCAACCTGCAAAATAAATACAATAGCATTTTATAGTAAAACAATGGAATTCTCAATATTAATGCATATTGAAAACATCTTAACACAACATAAGCAATCCTTAAAATAAATCAACAATAATATACTATAATAAAAAAGTTATGAATTTGAGCTTTTAATTTTATGACAAAAAATGCATTTAATATTTTTAAAAATCAGTCAATCAATATAAATTAGTTACAAAAGAAGACTTTTGAACTCCATTTCTACATAGATTTAAAAATATAATCTATTGCATTAAAAATGAAAAATAAATATACATGAAATTTTGAAATATAAATAATAATAATATAGAGAACAGGCAAGAGCACTACATGCAAATTTTAAAAATCATATTTCATAAAAATTATTGAAACATTTTTAATTAAATAAAAATATTTAACTACAAATACAATATGACAATACAATTACAAATCCAAAACATTAAATAAATGCAAGCCAGCAAATCTGCATACTTGCAATAACGGTCTGCTAATTTTTCAAAAATATTGCTTTGTGGTGAATGCCATTTATGGGAATGAAATCATCAAATTGTATGCCATTTTTTGTATTAGCAGCAGCCTAGGCTTCACTTTTTAGCTGGATCTGGACTGGGACTTTTTATAATAAAAACTTATTAAATTTATATATTTTCCTTAAAATAACAATTTGAATAAGTACCAAAAGTTATACATAAAATGAATGCTGGATCTAGAGCTCAAAAACAGAAACAAGATGATATTAATAAAAATTTAAATGACAAACATTTTTTTTTAATTTGGATATTAAATACAAAAACCAAGATTAATGTGAGATATGTGCAGAACTGAAACATAGACCACAATCTCCTGAAGTGAATTGGCTTTTCAAAGAAACATCAAACTAAATTAGTTCTCAATTTAAAATGTTAAGAGAAACAAAATGAATGTTATGATGAGTATTTCACTTAATAGAAAATGGGCATGACAGTAAATAGAAGAGCAAGTCACACATTGAATTTAGTGATTATACTTAAAAACAGAAGTGACTTCAATTGATATAAAAAACATATTATATTAAAAATTCAAACAGTCTTTCTAAAAAATTCTAAAAAGATAGCCAGGCTTTTCTGAAAGTATTCTGACAGTTAAAAGTTTAAATAATGAAAACAACCTAGATTAGTTCATCTGAAATGAAGCTAGATCAGCTTTTATTTGCCTTCTTATTGATTAATTATTAGAACAAAATTTGTTGGAACATTAGTTCAGCATCTTACTCTATGCTTTAAATTTACCATCAAAGGATGTCCCCTCTACTAAAAGTGGCAAAAATTATGTATTTGCATTCCAGGACAAGAGAAAAGTAATATAGGCATGACCATCTGGCTTTTGGAGAACCAGAAAATTACCTGTCATTTGGCTAAGCCAATTACAATATATTAAAGCATCAATTGAAACAAAACCTGCCAAGTGGTACAGCCTTATGAAATAAAATCCTTGACATTTGTATTATTTTTTTAGTTAATGGAAGCTTGCTTTGCATGGCAGTTCCTAATGGATTATGAAATAGAGAATGGAACATGTATTACCAATTAAAAATCACAAGAACAGGCAATGTAAATTCCCAAACGAGTAGATTACTGAATGTTTTTTGCTGTTAATGTTGATTTCACATGAAATTCATCCCACAGTAAACAATCAACATTTCTTTTGCATTACATAATACTACTATATGAAATTTGTAGGAAAAATTTTTACAGTTGTTTATACAAGCCATAAAAAGCATAGCATTGATGATAGCATAAATATTATATAACATACCACTGTTGGATTGTTGTGCACAGAGCTTTGGAGCAACCAACAGGGCAAGAAAAATATAAAAGGTGAAAAGTAAAAAATATGATGCAATGTGAAACAGCTACAGTTTAATTCACATAAATGTCACACATTTAAGTTGTGTATGAATGATGGTACAGAATGCATTATTAAATTCTAACATTGGAACTGTACAAAAGTGCTTTCAGCTTGTTTAATTTTAAGTAATGGAACATCTGCCGAAAATTAGCTGTTCTCTCTCCCAGCATGTTTAACAAACAATAGTCAGACTGTGTTGAAAATATAAACCCCTTAATATCTCGCATGCAAAGTAACATTTTAAAACAGTTTGGAGTTAAAAACCAGGGATAATAATGGTTATCTCTGAAAGTTTTTCAACTCTACGTAAATCAATTTAAAATATGCCTGAAACAAATTAGCCACCCCCTACCTCAACCTTTCAGCAAAATTAAAACATAAAATTTGAAAGAAAATGTCACATGGTGTGTAAAATGTTTTTTCTTTTGTTGTTTTTACCACACAAACCTTTTAAGTATATTTTCCGAAATGAAGAAATAAACTTTTTAGAAAAAGACTGACATATGGAACATGAATATTTTTGTAATGGCAACATGAAATTTGCAAAAAATAAATAGTCTGAAACTTTGTATTACAACCAAAAAACGGGAACAGAAATTAATGGGGTTTTATCTTATATCAGCTCCTGTTCATATCTGCAACATTTAGTCCAGAAATGCAATACCTAGATGTTGAAATGTCCAACATAGAAAACTTGCTTCCAGAACTAATAAATCAAAGAAACAGTTGGAAAAGTATGCGGAGGAAGTTACGCATGTTAAGTGGAGTGAAGAGAAGCATATTCGACGATAAAAGGTGTTACCAAAAGAAAGATTTGTCAAAAAAAAAAAAAAAAACCCTGCAAGAAAAATTTTAATAACTGACATATCAATATCCCACTGATTATTAGTTGAGATCTTGTAATGAAGATTAAGTTATATACCATCTGTTCATCAAGCAAATTTTGGAGAAGGCAACCGAGTCCATTGAAACTACTGAATTGCTTGAAAAGATACAAATTGGAAGTTCTTTTCTGAAATATATATGTCTACCTCCATAGTCTGTTAACAATTCCTGTCACAGCTGCTTCTACACTTAATCAGTAAAATAAAAGCTGATAAAAAATTATCTAAAATTGGCTATAAAGTTGCAAATAAAACTGGTAAATTTAACAAGACTCAGTATTACAAAAGTAACTGATTTTGATGCTAACATTCACAAAAAAAGGAAAAAAGACTAAGCATGTTCTTTTTTAGCAGAATATAAAAGCTCAATTATAATAAAATATGAGCTTGTAATCAATCTAGTATTAAATTTGTTACTTACGTATATTGTTTTATCACAGTTTACATCCTAAGGTATATTATTATTTTTATTATGTTTTACAAAGATTTGTCATTTTTTAAATATATTTGTAAGTATATTTCAATGTAATTAATAAATGTACAAGTATAACATTGATTTATGTATCCATGCATAAATGAGGGAGGAGAACATATTAGTCTTGTTCCATTGCATAATAATCCTCTTTGTGTACATGCAGTATATACAGATCTTATTATTATTGATTTAATACGCCTGTTTATTGTGATTATATTTTTTTTTTATAACTAACATCAACAAGATAGGCATGTCATGCTAAGCAGCAAAAATGTACAAGAAAGTTCGAAGGAAAAAAATTAATGATTTACAGGTCCAAATTATTTACAGATATATATAAAAGCATCAAATTCTTTAATGCTAACTTCTAATATCAGGAAACAAAAATAGTTAAATTATTTTCGAGTAATTTTAATGTTTTTGGGTTATAAGTTATAACTTAGGCACAAAAGTAAGTATGCAGAGCAGTTATAATAATGTATTTTAAAGTAAGAAAAGTTTTAAAATATACCTAATTTCAACAATATTATCACAATATATATAAAATTTTAGCTGACATAATGAGTTGAGCTTAAAAATGACATGTTATTCAATACCTAAAAGTAAATACTCAAAAAAGAAAAAAATGGCAATTCTTATAAATTTCTTTTATTACTGCAACTTCATCAAAAGTACTTTTTTTTTCTTCCACTTTATCAAAAAAAGGACACTTGTCAAATTATTCTTTGAAGCCTTGTTTCCTAATTTGTTGATTTAGACAATCCCACAAGTGCTCAACGAAATAAATATCAAATGACTGGGAGGGATTTTGAGTTATATTTGCGCAATTTAGAGCAACTGTTTCAGCACAATTCAAGCAGTATATTTTTAAGTCATTTTAGTCTGAACTTTCAAATCCAAATTCTGTAACAAATTATTTTAAATATTTTAATAGCTCTACTGATTCATTATTCCATGGAAGAATATATCATCAACAATTGAATTGCAAACATTTAACCTAAACTAAATCAAACACAAACATGTTTTATGATTCGTGATATATTCTTTTTGGTTCAATACCACTATACTTGGTTTTCTCCAAACTTTGGCCAACAATGGATGTTAAATTTATTCAGCCAAAATAAGTTTGGTCCTACTTTCACCTTTTTTTTTTTTTTTTTTGCAAATTCATGTCTCTTGTTTATAAACAATTTCTTTAGCATATTCTGATTATGGAAGGCTCTAATTTCAAAAGACATAGAAAATTGTTTCCGAATTATAAGACTGGCCAAAATTGTTTACTACATAGGATTTTCAATTTTGAGGCATTTTTTTTTGAATTTCTTTCACAATCTGTAAATATGCGTTGTTCATTTCTTACTATTCATTGTTGCTCGAAATTATTCAACTTCACAGTTACTGATTTTCTGTACAGGCCCAAGCTTTGAACTTTTCAATGCCTCTTTTTGCATTATTACAACATTTTTTTCTGATAATATAAGGATGAGATTTTCATTTATGCAATTTATAATTGATTTCTTTTTTGTAAAAATTTCTTTTCTTTATAAAGCTATTAATAAATTATAAAAATAATTAATTCTCAACTAACAAAAATAAAAAAAAAAATTCAATAGAATAGAAAATGAGTTGAAAACTTAAAACTATAAATTATGATCTCATTAATTTTTCAATCTTTTTTAAAGAATTCAATATCCAATCAGTACTCTTCAGAAAAATATTATATATCTTTGTTTATTTAGACTTTTCATTCAAGGCATGTGCATACTTACTTTTGTGAATGAGCGTAAATACACATAAGTTTTTAATTTCATAAATGAATTTAAAAATTTACATTGAAACATTTAAACTGAACTTTTTATTTGTAAAATATAAAATAAACTTTTAAAGATAAATAAAACTATTAAATATGTAAATCTAAGTGAATCCAAAAACATCAGATGCAAATTTGATTTGATAAAAAAAAAAATCAATATTGAGGAATACTTAATGGGAATAAATTTTGTTCTGAGATAATCCTTGGTCAGTTGAAATGTTTACAGAAAGAAAAATATTTGGCCTTCATAATATACCTGCATTACACGCTTGCAAAGGTCGCCAAGTTTCATTGGCACCAAAGGAGTCCAGCCCACTTGTTTACTTTTAGCCTAACAACAGAGAGAAAAAAAAGAGAGGGGAAAAAGGGGATGTCTGATGTTTTGTGTACAGTTGAGTAATACAGATGTGGTACAATGTGAATTAAGTAACATTTAGAGAATTCTATATTTCAACAATTATTCTGAATACCAACAACAAAAATATCAATAGTTAAATATGCAAAGCTTAGAAATTAAAACATAAAAATGTATTATTAGTATATTCATCCCAAAGACATTCACCAAATTTTATTATTGTCCTGTTACAAGCATTTAGAAAAATCATTCCGCATGCTAAATGTTAATAATTAAAAATAAATAACATTTAATAAATACACGACAAATATATAATTTAAAACTCAACCAAATTAAAAAAACTATCTTAAAAAATATACATAGCATGTAAGGATACAAATATTTTTTAAAATAGAGTAGAGTGCAAATTAATAAGAATATAAATTGGGAAACTAAATGTATTTACTCAAATCTAAAATATACTAAAGCTAAAAAATATATTTAATAATAAGCACAACTTCCTTTTACATCCATTATTTTTTAATTTTATTTAGCTAGGAAGATTCGAAAACTTTTTAATTTTCTTACCATGAAACTATATGTATTTCTCATTTTAACTTTCATTGTACAATTCAATGAATTACTATTTTTGCTAATAGTCTAGATTCTCTATTCTCGTGGTAAAATTACTTGACCATTAACATAATAATTTGCTATGTTTCAATTTTTTTAAAAATCCTTTTGGAGATATAATCGTGATAAATTACACAGAAAAATATTATTATTAGAAGGATAAATCTTCTTGAGCTCAGAAAGCCTTCTGTTTTGCAAAATTTAAATATACTCGTAGAAATTTCATCATTCCAAGAACTGATACTAAAAGGTCAATCATCATAATATGAAATTGCTTCAAAAAAATGTTTTTTTCTTTCTAAATAGTTCTTTAACTTTTGTTCTAAACAAGTAAATGAATTGGATCCACTACTCAAAACAGGATTGTTTTTCTAGTTATTAACTTTCCTAATTATTTTTGCCCACCTCAAGTGCTTTTTTTTCATGACAGCAGCAATAAATCTTTATACACTACTGACTCTAATATCAACTGTAGCCCTCCTTTTCCTGCCCTATCTTAACCCTTTTGTTATCTACTTCTTAATCACTTAAAAATCCTACTTGCTGATAAAAAAAAAAAAAAAAAAAAAAAAAAATTTTAAATTTACTAACCTTTTTAATCTGGCATTTAATAGTTCAGCATATTCTATAATCTGGCATTTAATAGTTCTATTCTAAACTAACGTTTGCTTACATATATTTTACTCAGTGTTTCTTATAACTGTCATTTTGATTTCAGGACAAACATATTTTTATATGACATATCTTAATCATTAATTTTTTATCTAGAGTGCTTTGATATCCTCTCGAAAAATGTATCAACAATCTATAATCCGGCATAGTTATGGTCCCGAAGGTATTGGATTAAAGAGAGATTACTGTATATTGTAACTATCAAGGCATGTTTTCTCGGATGTCAATTAAAAAAAAAAAAAAAAAATTAAAACCATTATTATTTTTTAATGAAAATCTTAATATTATACATAAAACATGAATATAACTTTAAAATCAAATGTAAACTGGGGGAAGTTAATGAATGAAATCACATTTGAAAAAAAATATTGCTACTGGAAAAATTTCTAGGCAGTTGTTACACTAGATATGACAAAAAACAATAGTTTTATTTTAATTAATTTATATAGTATTATAATAACAAATAAAATATTAAAATTTAAAAAAAAATTATTCTGCATTACATAAATTAAAGATTGGTCAAAAAACATATTTTGAATTTTGCCACTGTGATACAAAATCAATTATTTTTATATCTAATATAAATTGAAAAATAATTAATAGTAAATTAAATTTGACAAGTTAAAAATTGTTTTTTTTTCCTATCAAAAATTTATCTCAAATATTAACTCTTAATATTTTAATGATTTAAGCAACTTGATTAAATTTAGTTTCAGCTAATTAATTTTGTACTTTAACAATACAGCATGAACAATTGAAAGTTTTTCAATTAAATATTAGAGCAGGAAAGAAAAATCTTTTTTTTTTTTTTTTAAATAGATAAACTTAGAACATAGAAAATGTTTATAGGTATAATAACAAACAAGAATATAATTATAACTAACTAAAACTAATATTACCAATGTTAGCATATGTTTGATATAGACATGAAATAATATTAAAATATTTGTCAACAATCAATGACATACATATAAGCACTTCATTTAGAATTCAAAACACATATAGACATATAATATTCAACATAACAAAGAAATTAATATTTCATATTAATTTCTTTGCTATAATGACAGCTGCTTAAAATTAAATACCATATATAAATATAATTTAATTTTAATAACATGTAAAATAATATATCTCAATAAATAATACATATAAAACAATTATAAAAACAAGCACAATCAAAAATTTATATTTTAATTGTAAAATTTAAAAAGCAAGTTTTAATTTTTAAGTACATTTATAAAATTTCAAAAACTTACCTCTTCTTATATCTTTTAAGATGAAGAAAAAGAGAATTGGATGTTTTACGAAAATAAAGCTGTACATGTGATCGACAAAAACCCAAAAATGTACTCATGCACACATATAAGCCATTTTCAGATTCCTATATAATAAAAATCAAGCATTATTATCCAATTTCGTAAAATAAAAGTACAAATATTTTAAGATTTAATACATAAAAAGATGAAGTTAAAAAAAAAAATTTATATAAAATGTATCTAAATCTATAAATAAATATTTTACTATCTTTTAAGCATTACAAGAAGGTGAAATTCATATATACCCAATAATTTCCAATAAACGAATTTGAGGTAGTAGTTAAGGGTTAACAGAATTTTCTGCCTATGGATTTAAGTCTTCAGTCTTAAACTGAATACATAAATCTTCAGCTCAGTTTTTGAATATATCAATCCAGGTTCATTCTTTATTTTTAATTTAGTTTTTGAATTACTAGTGTTCCTTTAAGTTCTATATTTGATTATCTACTAATTTTTTATGTTTTAATTTTAAATCTCATGTTAAGAGAAAGGGTTTTGATGTCATGCTTTCTGTTCAATAGACTAATCTAGGAAATTTTATGAATGTTATTGAAATATACACTTTTTGTTTCTTCTTTACTGTGCCATAGTTAATGAGAACAAATTCGCTTGCTGAAATTTGTTCTTTATTTCACCAACTTAATCCCTTTTAGTATGAAGGGAAAGATTAAGTTTGAAACAAATTTTAATTCATTTTTCATAATTTCTGTTTGTCGATATCAGCTACTTTTCCTTCCACAAACTTTTTAAGTTCAGATTTTTTTTTTTTTAAATCAATCTCATTATCCAATCATTTTTTTAATTTTGTGTACTTTTATTTCTGTGTTTATAAGATGTCTTTCTGTTCTCAGCAAGCAAGAAGATGCGATTTTAAAGAAAAACATCCAACTTTAATAAAAGGAAAATTGAACTTCACTATCATATCTTTCTTCTCAGTCTGTCTTTCAGCAGTTAAGTAAGGAGGGTATTATTAGATTCCACCAGGTTGTCATTTTCATAAATAAAATCTGAATCATCTTTAAATAAAATAGTTTTCAATGAATACAGAATTTTGTTCTGGTATAAATTTCATTAAGAAATATTTATAATTCTGGACAATAATTACACGAAAAAATTTGCAGGTTTCTTTTTTGTACAACATGCTAATTGAAGATACTCAAACGTCATTAAATATATACTTTTATGAGGCAGACAAATCGTCTTCAAGTCTACAGTAGATTTTGTTACAAAATTCAAAATTTCTCTGTAATATTTGTGAAACTCTGTAAATGTAAATTCCCTAACACTACGATTTGTGTCTTCGTTTTTTTTCCTTCCAAACAATTTTAGACAACTATTTATAAAAATATATCTTACAGGTTGATAAAATTTTTTCCTGAAATCTTTGAACAGATTGCGTGACATGAGGGAGGACTAGTGTTTTTTTTTTTTTAACATGTAAAGTGTAAAAATGTTTAGTTAATGTCAAAAAATGATAACTCGGTACAAATTTAATGGGCTGTAAAGTTGAAACTATACAGTTCTGAGGGAAAATATTTCATGTGGTTGGATCTACCTTAAGAAGAAGTATGCTAAGTTTCAACAAAAATTTTAGAATATGGATTTCAAGACCTGGTTAAATTAACATGGTGACCCAGTACTTATTTTTCAATTACATATGATTAACAAACAATAAAATTTTATTTTCTATTTCATTAAGTTTTTTGTTTGTTTACTTTATCTCTTGGTAAATCATTTGAATCCTCAAATTATCAATTGCATGATCAAAATCGAACTATCTAACTACTAAATTGAGTTGTCGATGCAGCATATTTGATCCCTAAAAATCAGTGTCTTCCATAACCTATCCTGACTGCTGAATATAATTTTAGGGTAGCTACTCCTATCTAGCTAGATGTGTCCATAGTTATGTTGGTGCCAAGTGGGATACAATTAACCAAAAAGTACCAACTCTAAATAAGCACAGAATAGTAGAAAACTGAACTTTTTTTTTTTTGATAAACTGCTTGGCATTAACTGTTACATTTTAGAATAGAATCAGTTTTCTTATAGAAGTTTTACTGAGAATGATACAAGGAATGTTTAGAATTGATATTGTACAGATGATACAAGGCAAAACATTTTTATGCATTTGTGCTTTTTGAAATAAAATTAGAATTGTCATTCATTACTTATTTTATAAATTGGCGAGAATTATAAGCATTGATAAACACCATGTTTATTTATTAATTATACAAAACTGAAATCTACAAATTAAAAATAAAAATTAAATTACAATTGAAATAAATTAATTTTCTAATTTAAAACAAAAGAATTATCACATTATTTTCAAATAAACAACGTCAATTAACATGCAATATAATAATTATGTTGCATAAACTACATATATATTAAATAAATGTAAAAAAAAAATCCAACATATTTTATTTTTTTTCCCCAAAATATACACAATCACTCTATTGGAAATAATTTATTTGGTTCAAAGCTATCTAACTACAAAAATAACAAATAATGAAATAAAACTCATACCGGCGTATCAAAACACAAAACACATTCATCTTTATATACCCTATCTCCAGCAGTAGGTATTCTAACTTTTTGAATAAATGGTTGCAAAACAGAAGTAGCCATGACAAATGACAAATTTCAACCGGTATGCGAAGTTGCAGTATAAGTATTTATTAACTTCTTAAGAAGCAAATTAATATAATCCGATTGAATCTTAATTTTTTCAGATACTAACTAAACTCGTTTTGAAACAATAGAATTCCAATACCAAAAAACGCAGATAAAATTTGTCTTTCGACCAATTTTGCTTTCAGTTCTGTTCTGAATTCGGAACTAGAAATGCATTTAACACGAATGGTTCCTAAGTTCACTGTAACTGCGAGTAACTGTTTGTCGAGTCTACGACATCAACAAAAAAAGTAAACATTAGCTGTACGTTGTTTTATCAAATTTGAGGACTACCCAGATCAATTTTACTTTAATCACCACCAAAAAACTAAAATGGCTTCTGTTGCTGATCCCTTAACTTTGGAAAGAGACGTTAAACGTGCAATCGAACTCTTAGAAAAATTACAGAAAAGTGGCGAGTTGCCCAATCAAAAATTAGCTGCTTTGCAAAAAGTTCTTCAAAGTGATTTCTGTACCGCTGTTAGAGAAGTGTATGAGCATGTATATGAAACTGTCGATATATCTGGAAGTCCTGATATAAGGGCAAGTGCAACTGCTAAAGCTACAGTTGCTGCATTTGCTGCCAGTGAAGGCCACGCCCATCCTAGAGTTGTTGAACTGCCTAAAACTGATGAAGGTTTAGGTTTCAATGTAATGGGAGGCCGTGAACAGAATTCACCGATTTATATTTCGAGAATTATTCCTGGTGGTGTTGCTGATCGTCATGGAGGATTGAAGAGAGGGGATCAACTTTTGTCTGTAAATGGAGTAAGTGTTGAAGGTGAGAATCATGAAAAAGCTGTAGAATTATTGAAAGCTGCTCAAGGAACTGTAAAACTTGTAGTTCGCTACACACCTAAAGTATTAGAAGAGATGGAACTTAGATTTGATAAACAAAGAGCCCTTCGACGTCGTCAAAATCATTGAAATCATTCCTTTCGCTTAATTTTATATATCAATTTATCTTATAGGTTGTAATATAATGGGAAGGTGAGCAGCTATGTAAAATGTTATCCATGGAATAGTGCATAATAATATTATTCTCTTTATAGCATCGTTTTACCATGTATTATTCGTTGTATGAAATATTTGATTTATAATGTATAACATTTTTATTGATGTCTGTGTTTTTTTCTAAGTTTTAATTACAAGTTTATGCTGTTAATATTGATGTTCATATTTATGTAGTAATGGTTAAGCTATTTGGGTATTTTTAACATAAATTGATGCTGGCATATTTATACTTCTTTCAACTTGATTTTTTTTAATATAATTAAAAGGAATTTAATCTTAATTTATGATGTTTTTTTATTCTTATGTTTAATGTATATATTTACTTGTATTGATCTTTAAAATTACGAAAGGTTAATATCTAAGTACATTGCTTTAGCTATGAACTAAATGTTTTTGGAATATTAAAATTTATATGTGTAAATTGTGTAATCGGCCATGTACAAACTTGTAATGTTTTATGAAGATTAAATCTGTTAAAGGAATTTTTTCAGTTGTTTTAAAATAATCAGTCATAAAGTTGTATAATGAAAAACATAAAACTCAGTATAATTGAAACATCAAAACATGTATTGGAAATATTTTAATGAATCATTATATACTTTACAGTGTCCTCCTCAGGGTTTTTTTCCTAATAAAGTAAAATTAATTCTGAAAGATTTATTTTATGTTATCAATTAAAACTTTTAATTTAATTTTTTTTTAATTTGTACTCTTTGTTTCTGAAGGAAACTTGTTTTATTTGTAATTGTTTCAGTGAGATGATTGGTAGGGCATATTTTATATTGTAATGCAATAATCAATTGCAGCCATTTATGCACAACAGAAATCCAATTCAATAAATTTTATTTGAAAACTTTAAAAAAAAAAAAAAAAATTAAGTTTTTCAAGAGATAATTCCTAGTTTTACTTTATATTTATATTCAATATGACAAAATTTATTTTACTGTTAGTTCTGTGTACATTTTATAAAAATTCTAAATTCACATATTATAAGTACATGGTTTATATGTATACTACTGTGTCCAAAAAGTAAGACCCATTTTTAATTTAAAATTCTCGGGGCTTATGGAATTTCCATATTTTTTAGGTTGCTGGCACTGTCCTTAACATCTGTGTGAAATTTGATGTCAAAATATTCATTAGTGTTCGAGTTACGTTTGGCTTCGTGAGACGCTAAAACTGATTCCGGCGATTTTTGAAGTGTCTGAATTAATTGAGCAAAGAACTTGCATCCAATTTTGTTTGCGGAAACGCATACAATGTTGCAGAAGGCATTCAGTGAGCATTCCTATATCGGAAAGAAATGTTTAGAAGTGGTGTAAACAGTTTAAAGAAGGCAGAGAACGGGTTGAAGACGATGAGCCCTCTGGTCCACCCTCAACCGACGAGCTCACGCCCAAAAAATTAAAGATTCGGTGCTTGCAAACCGTCGATTTACAATTAGAGATCTTGCCAATGATGTTGGAATTTCATAAGGTACGGTCAATTCCATTTTGGGCCTCAAACGCGTCAAATCTTGATGGGTATCGAAAACACTGAATGCGCCAGCTCACACTGCATTGATTTTTCGCTAAAAATGAAACCCATATCGTTCCCCAACCACCGTATTTACCCCGTGCGACTTCTGGCTATTCCCTAAAGTCAAAAGACCACACCGTTTTGAGTCGATTGAAGAGATTCAACGCGAATTGCCGCTCGCTTTGAAGGCCATCCATGCCGATGACTTTTTAGCATAATACATGCTAAAAAGTCATCGGCATGGATGGATTGGAAAAAAAATTGTCATAAGTGCATTGTGTCCGGAGGGGATTACTTTGAAGGCGATGAAATAAATTTGGAAGAATAAATAAAGAGTTTTTGAAAAAAAAAAAAAAAAAAAAAATTGGTCTTACTTTTTGGGCACACTAGTGTAAAAGTGTTCAATGTATTTTTAAAAATAATTAATAAACATTTTGTTGTATTCCAAGAGCAGATGTAATCAAATTAAAATCCAAAAATAAGTTAAAATAGATTTTTTGAGATCGCATTTAAAAACGGGTACAAAGTGTAAAAACTATTTGCATATATTGGTTTCTTTTTGTACTAATTGAGACGACTTTCAATACACCTTATTTTGAAACCTCGAACAATATATATAATACGAACCTCCAACAATATAGTTACAATCCAATGAAACCTTTGTTACCAAGAAAATTAAAAGCTTTTTCTATATTTCTCATTTACAAAAAAAATGTCGTTAGGTTTAAGTTATATGTTAAAAAGTTTTGCGTTAGTTTCATTTGAATTCATAACGATTTCAGATAGTTTACTGACATATTTTATATCTTTTTGCATTGTTGTTGTCGTTGTATCCCTCGTGGAAGGAGGATTGCAGCTTCTGTTCTGATGGAGCACCCGTAGGTAGAAGTCTGACTTCTGCTCCGAGACGCTCTTACAGTCATAGGAGACTGGGATTTACGGCTTAAAGTGGATTACGAACCACTACAAACATCCATGGCACCGCCGGGACTCGAACCCGAAACCTGTGGCACCGAGCTCTAGACACTCGGCCATTCAGGCCCATCTTTTTTGCATTAATAAAATAATTTGATGCTGTTGTTACTGCGTTGCCTATTTTTTAGAAGCGCATTCCGTACATCTGCATAATCTAATATATTTTCATCGGTTTTAAAAATTTGCTTTCTTATAAAAAATCAGTCTTTTGTTTTGAAATAAATTTTCTTTTTCTGACATTATTCTCTGAAAAAAAAATGAGGAACTGTTAAATTAATCTCATCGAAAATTTCAAACACTATTAGAAGAACATAAATATTTTTTACAAAAATACTGTACTTCAATGTAGAATTACTTCTCGTGATATAATACAAGGGTCGCAGCCCGCGAAATAACAAAATTAATAAGAGTAGGATGCATTCTAGTAGTTAAATACACAAATAATATCTGTTAAGTTTTCGTAACATGTAGGACATAAAGAATTATAACAAGAATTAAAAATGAATAGTCTTCAGTAGCAGATGTAAAAATGTTATAAAGGTAATTATTAGAATGAGATTTTTGTTGAACTAAATTTTGACCTCCTGCACTTATGAACTTGGAAAAGTGTGCAGCTGGTCAAATTAGTTTGATAAACAATGTTAATATTAAATTTAATCAAGTTGCCAATAGTTGATTTTTCTCTTGAAAAATAATAATCAAGCAAATGTTAGCTTAAAAGTTATGTTAAAAAGCAGCGAAGATATCATCAAAATCTGTTCTTTTTTTCTGAAAAATTTCTTGAACTATTTTAATAATAGTTCAACATATTTTGTAAAATTGCAAATAAACTTAAAAGAGGAAGAAAAGAAATCCATGACTAGGGGGAAATCATTCGAGGAACAATTAAATATCCTAAGATAAATGCTAAATGAACTGACAATAGAATAACAGGAATGTGTATTTCAGCAGGAAAAAAAATAAATAATAATGGTTGCGTAGTCAGAGCAAAGGCTTTCATTTCTAAAGTAAATCAAGAGGAAAGAATGGCATTTGCATTAAAACTAACATTTCACAAAATCTAATGACTTCTACAATCAAATCATGTTCAATGAAAAGAATAAATTGAATGGTTTTTGAAATAGTGGTCAATGTAAATTTTGGAGAAAGGCCAACTTCAAGATTCTTTTTGCAAAACATACTTTTTCTTTGAATATGAAAATTTGCTTAAGAAGGATTATTCACAATTATGCATGAATAAAGAAATATTTTATAAGTTAATTATATAATATATTAATAAAAAAAAAAAAGTAAAGGATTTTTTCACCCCACTCCTCTAATATTAGTACCAATACTGGACAAAATATTCTTATTTATTCTATTCTTACTCATATTTGTTGTCATTATTGTAGGGTAGAATAGTAGGGCTAAATTAGATCCATAAGAAAGAAAGAAATCCGAATTAATAATAAATTGGCAGTAAGATCCCATCTTGAAAGTCCCAGGCACTCAAGGATATGTTCTGGAGAGACAAGCTTTGTGGAACACTTGGTATTGACTGCAAAACGCTTAGAACCTACAGTGTATGTCAAAGATCTAAGATGCCCACTGAGGAAGTGAGTAAGGATAGTTTGATTCTGCCTGTTACAATCAAGTGTCGGAGAGCCATCCATCGACTACACCGATACCAGCGATGCTATGGCAGTACGAACCGATTGGATATATTTTTGTATTTTGCCCTGGAAAAGAGCTCCAAATCGATAAGAGGCAAGTTTTTTTTTTTTTTTTTTTTTTTTTTTTTTTTTTCCCCCTGTTAGGTATCATGATTCATGTTGTACATAGCAACGAATATTTGGGAAACTTCAAATGGATTCTGGTTATATATCTAAAAATTATGACTTTATTAAATAGGTATGAAAACATATTTTCTTTAAAGGGCATTTTCTTAAAAGTTTCAATTTTGGTGAACATTTAAAAGATCAGCCATATATTAAATAACATTATATATCCATTGAAGATGAAATTTCCCATGATTAACATCCATTCATTTTTTGGAATCATTATGGATATAATATTGCCGATTTAACACATTCTCTTTTGATTTGTCTCATTAACTCTAAAAGAGTAAAAACCCTGATAATAAAAAAAAATGTCTTCTTATCAAGTAGACAAAAACAAATTAATTCCATATTATAGGAAAATTATGCTTAGATTATTCAGGTTTTAAAATAAAATTGTTTTTATATTTCCAACAAGTACCAATTTATTTCAACATTTATGAATAATTTTATAATTATTTGATTTAAAATATTTATATCTTCAGAAACTTTTAAAGAAAAGAATATGTTTCAAAGGGTACAATTTCACGATTGCTGTTGGTTATAAATGCATGATAAATAATGCATTCATTAATAGTGCATTAATAATACATTAATTGCATTATAAAAGTAGCTTACATAGCATTAGCATTATTACATATATTGCAGCTTTTTTAATACGCTTTTATTAGTTTCACCTGTATGCTTGTTTGTAACTGACTCTTTGTGCTCGATTTTGCCCTACTTTAAGCTATCAGATTTAATTTAAAAGTTGTAGACTTATCAAGGACCAACGGCAATAAAATATTTTTGATAAGTTTATTAACTCATCATGATTAGGATCGCCAGGATGGGTGATTTTATTTTAACTTATGAAGAGCAATTTAACCCATGTAGAATGAAAGTACCTAAGACATTCAAATCTACGTGGGACAGTGGCACAACGGATAACGAGCCTGACTACGGATCAGGAGATTCCTGTTCGAATCTGGCAGGCTCGACATATTTACATTTAGCCTTTGTTTTACTCACAGTTAAATTATTGTAAGAACTATAGTTCCAGTCCTCCGTACCGGGACCTCATTTAAATATTATAGTTTAAAAAACACGCTTTTAGAGTTAATCAAAGTAAAAATAATTGTTAACGTAAGAATAAAATGACTGACGAGAAATCACTGTCACTATTCTAAAAGCGTGGGGTGCTTTGTATGACGTTTTTAAACTAACTCTGCATTTCGGAATGAAACTAGTGAAAATTATAACGATTGATATCGAGCACTCCACGCTTTTAGAACAGTGACATTCATTTTTCTCGCCCGCAAAAGAAAGACTGGAAAATCCGTTGTATTAATTGCAATGAGATCGGACATCTTTCTGCTTGGAGAGGGCAGTCAAATTCCCAAGTCACGTGCGCCAGGCTATAGTAACGCCGTTCCTCCCAAGCGCGCCTTTGTGCTAGCAAAAAATCACCGAGGGAGTCTCCTTTGCTGGTATGGTGCAGGGGAACTCCACGTCACTCACCAGCACTGGTCTCCGCCACAGGAAATCAGGGCAACGACAATAACTTAAATTTAAATATTATTAACGATAGTACTAGTAAAGTTCTTTACATTATTTTTTGAGTTTATTAACATCTTCAACTCCCTTGGCATTGTTGAAAACATCTATAATAAATTAATTAATTGCAACTGGACTAACTACAAGTTATGGTTACTTGCCTTGAAAATGGTGCTACTAATAAATAATGGTTATGCTGGTTACTAGGCCTTCAGGATCAGTTCCAAATTGATAACATTTCTAATCCTGCTACTAATACCACTGTTAGTAATTCTATCATTTCATTAAAATCAATAACCAATCCAAATAAAGTTACTAACACTAAAGTCTCTACTCTTTATGAATATATTAATAATCTAAAATTAATAAAGCACCTGGTGCAGATAATATTACTAACAAAATGCTTAAAAATCTTCCCTTCATTGTTGTTTGTAGAGAATAGCGAAACTAATAAATGCTATTATTAAATTAGGATACTTTCCACAGTCATGGAAAGAAGTAATTGTTTTGCCTATTCTCAATCGGGGAAGGATCCTTCTAATCCTATTAATTATAGACCCATCTCTTTCTTTCACTATCAGTAAATTAACTGAATTTGTTATTCTCAAAAAATTAAAAAAAGGCACATCTCTAAAAATTTATTATTATCCCTCAACAATTTGGTTTTTCACTTCTAAACTTAGCACCACTCATCAACTTCTTCGCATCACGGAAATGATCTCTGAAGGACTCAGCAAAAAAAGTATTAACGGGATTGTTTTTCCACTAGATGTGTTTCAAAGCATTCGATAGAGTCTTGGATCGATGGTCTTATACACAAAAATTAATTGCCTATATATTTTCTACTTACTTAATTTTACTCATTAAATCTTACTTACGTAACGTAACGGTAGGTGTTTAGTTGGAGTACCAGGCAATATCCCGTACCTCCATATCAATAATTATTATTAAACATAATTTTAAAAATCAAAAGATGAGCTAAGGAAAGAATATTAAACGAGCCCATGCTCGGAGGGAATTTACAGGGAGTAAAAAGGTTAGTAAATACAAAAATTTAAAATAATAGTTCACAAAAGTATTTAAAAAATAAAAACTGTGGCAATTAAAAAGGAGTTAAAAAATAATCGTTACGAAACCACCTTAACTTCTGGCTGTCTCATTGATTGGTCAATTTTATTTAATATTTACATAAAAGGACATCCCACAAATATCACATATTAAATTAGGTGTCTACGCAGATGACACCGCGGTTATTGTATCTACAAAAAATATCAAGATCTACAAAATATCTTTCACCAATACTTCACACTCCTCGAAGTTTGGCTCACAAGATGGAAAATTAAAATTAATGTTGACAAAACCGAGGCTGTACTTTTCGGCGAGGCGCTTTGCAGAAACGGTTAACACCAGTTCACTTTTTTCCACATGATTCCTCATTCTCTCCCGCAACTCTCATTATTTCCCACAATTCAATGCGTTTAGTATTAGTAAACAAATATTATTTACGTCTATTGCTGATATAGTTCGGTGTAATTCGTTACAATTTTTTGATTAATTCAATGAATGATTAATAATTTTACTTTATTGATTTGTAGTTTTTTTTTATTCTTAAAATATTAGTAAGCGTATCATGTCTTAGTTTTCTATTTCTTTTTTATTATTTAATTTGTAACTATGAGGTATATATCATGCATGTAGCGTTTTAGTAAATCTACTACTGGAAAGTAATTATATGTAAAATACTTTTCATTTTGTTATTTTTTTCCTAAATAA
>BPLR01006948.1:0-31701 GCA_021605095.1 Caerostris extrusa | reverse complement strand
ATTAGTAATACAATAAATTAAAAATTCTTATTTTAATAAACTGTACATTGTTGTTTTGTTAAATATTAGTACTTCTAAGTACTTGTGCTTTTAATAATAAAAGTTCAATTTTATTTATGAATGTTTCATAAGTTGTCTGCAAATTTTAATTAATCTTTTTAATTTTTTTTTTTTTTTAATATTTTGCAAAAGATGCAAAGAAATATTCTTAAAGTAATAATTAGTGTAGTTGAGAAAGGAAACTTTTTCTTCAGTTTAGTTAAAGAAATCAATTTTCAGGATGTATAATGAATACATTAAAAATTTTGGAATAAAAATTAAGCGAAATTAAATTTTTACTAAACCGAGTTCGAAAAATTAATTTTAAAATTCGAAAAATGGAAATAAAATTAATTATGATGTGCCCAAAATATGTTTAAATAATTTACTGCTGTATTTTAAGCTGCACTGACATCAAAGTTAATTAAAAAAAAAAAAGTGTGACATTCAAACTTACAAAGACAGTTCTAGGTCACTATCGAGGTTCAGTCAGTATAAAGAAGGCGCTGTTAATACGCTACGGTGTTGCCAGATATACGAAATGAACAATTGCAAAAATTAAATTACATTAATATGAAGTCATTAATGAACCACATTAGTATGAAGAATATAATTCAGTGTATTTTTTTTATATAAGCAACAAAATTATCTTTAAACACTTTGATCATTAGATTGAAGTTTTTAAAACAATAAAAAAAAAAAAACTAATGGCAATAAGTGTTTCAAAACATGTCGGTTCTATAAACAAATTTTCACTTTTTCTATTAAAACATTTGTAATAAGCTAGATTGCTAATTTCTTACCATATAGACCTAAAAAAATAATAACATAAGTTTCATAAAAAAAAAAAAAAAATACAATTTTTAATTGCACCTAATGTCAGTTTTTAACTGCAGTTTATTCAGTACAGTTTTATTTTGTATTATTATTATTATTATTATTATAGTAAAATGGAAGATATATGAATTTGTTAGAATTAAGG
Organism: Caerostris extrusa; assembly: GCA_021605095.1. NCBI lineage: Eukaryota > Metazoa > Arthropoda > Arachnida > Araneae > Araneidae > Caerostris > Caerostris extrusa. Next base: position 30,680 of record BPLR01006948.1, on the reverse strand, counting down.
TCAAAAGTTTTATCCTGTTTCATTCATTTTTTATTATAGAAATCAAATGTAAATTTAACCATTCGGATTGGAACTATAGTAATCATGAATCATTGACCGAGCTTTCGTTGCTATTATCACTAAATGTCATCATTCTGCTCATTTTGAAAAAATAACGGAAAGTAAATGCAAGCAGTAATAGCAATAAATAGTATGAAGCTTCTTTCCACTTTTTTTGAACATAAAGAACATCAATCAATGCTTTTGTAAAAAGCATACTATAGCAAATAATATGATACTTACATACAATAACTCGAGTAAACTCGTAATAGATTGAAATTATTCCTTTTCCATATATTTCTGAAAGTTACATAAAACAAAAAAAAAAAAAAAAAGATTTCGAATGTGCTACCAGATTCCTGGATTCTTTTTAGATAGCAAAGACATAACAGAAACTCAAAATACTGCAGAAACAATATTCACTATTTAAATAATAGCGCTGAAGCAATATACACAATATTAAAGCACAAATCAAATTATTAAAACTTTTACTTAAAGTGAAGGATAATGAGTTGAAAAGAAAGTTTTCTAAAGATTACTAGAATACACTAAAGATTATTTCTTATAGATATTTCTGAAATTTACATCAAATCCCTCCCTAGCATTTTACGAGATCAGCCCAATTTTCAACAAATGAGAACTATTTTAACCCTAGAAAGCAATGAAGATTATTTTTTGATAGATTCTGAAATTTTACATCAAATCCCTCCCTAGCATTGTATGACTTGCCCAATTTTCAACAAATGAGAAATATCTTAACCTGAAAGCAAATGAAAGATTATTTCTGAAATGTTCATCAGAAATGTACGCCCATACTTGTTTTTGACTTGCCCAATTTTCAAACAATGAAAAATATTTTTATCATTGTTACCTGAAACAAATGAAAGATTATTTTTGTCAAGAAATTTCTGAAATGTTCGTCAGAAATTTACGACGATCCATATCATCGAAATGTACCTTATGTCCATATGTTCATCAAGAAATGTACTTTATCCTTGTACGACTTGCTTAATTTTTCAATAAATGAGAAATATTTTAGCACTAGTAAGCAACGAAAGATTATTTCTGATATTTTTCATCAAATCCCTGACCATCATTGTACGACTTGCCCAATTTTTAACGCATAAAAATATTTTAGCACTAGAAAGAAATGAAAGATTATTTTTTGTCAGATATTTCTGAAATGTTCATCAAGAAATGTACTACGATTTATGTCTGTAACAAATGTCAAATGTTCATCAGAAATGTACTACAAATGTCCAAATTTTCATCATAAATGTACACATCCTTGTACGACTTAGCCAATTTTCAACAAATAAAAAATTTTAACCTAGAAAGCAATAAAAGATTATTTTTTGCTAGATGTCAGATTAAGTTTTTGTCAGATATTTCTGAAATGTTCATCAAATGTACGACGATTTATGTCACCAGAAATGTACCTAATGTCAAAATCTTCATCATAAATGTACCCATAAATGTACCCCATCCTTATACGACTTGCCCAATTTTCAACAAATGAGAAATATTTTTAGACCTAAAAAGAAGCTATAAAATATTTTTGTTGAATATTTATTCATCAAATTACTCACTAACAATGCCCGTTTTACCAAGTTATCAACAAATAAACAGTATTTTAGCAATATGTAAATTGCATTATAGGAAAAACTTTCCCTTAGCAAATCATTATTAAATAGTTTATGAGAACAACACGTAAATTAAAATTAAACAATATTTGCATAATAATAAGGCAACTCCTTGACACCATTTATGCGTGTATAAAATATAAGGAAATGTCATTATTCTGAAGCCAGGTATATTGCAGAATAGCGTTATTATGTGAACTTTGAAATCAGTAATCACCGTAGTGTGCACGTTCCAACCTTATAGTCCGAAGCGTAGCTTGGCCAAAGTCAGGGAAGCATGAGATAACAGCGAACTTAAGTGTCCCGAACGTGCTGCCGGATTCACGCGATTCCTATTCAAGGGAGCGATGGTCCGGCAGGAAGTCCCGGATGATCCCAGCTAGCTGATTAAACATTCCGGCATCACAGTCCGGAATAGTTAGAGAGGACGTCAGGCGAGGCTCCATCCATGAAATCCAAGTATCTCTGCCTGTCGATGGGTTACCTTAACTGCCTGAGGAATTTCAATACAGGCCCTTCCCATACGTGGTATAACGTTTTAATAGCGACTGCTGATTCTACTAATGAATGCAGCTGCAGCTGATGGGATCTCGATGTTCCATATTGATCTGTTTTTAGATGCAGGTAACTCCAGTTTAAATGATCGTTAAGGTTCTAGTTTTAAATGATCGTTAATAATACAAAAAAGTTAAATTTCAAAAGTTTTAAAAATATGGAGATTATTTTCATTTTGCAATTTGTTTTTACATTCCAAATTTACTTTTCTTGCAAATCAAATTCATATTTTTGTACATTTTCCTAAAATTTACACTTTTTAATTTCAATTAAACTTTTTTGCAAAACAGATTTACACTTTTTGCACTTGAAATTCATCTCTCTGAAAATTGGATTTTACTTATACGTGAGTGTGTGTATACAAGTAGATTGAGAAGACGTTACATTCATGTGTGCATCATCTGAATGCGTATGTTTGTATCAGTGCCATGAGTAATATGGTATTACGAGCAATGTTTAACTATGCATATAAACTATGCATGAATAAATGCATACGTTATATATATATATATATATACAGTTTTCGTTATACAGTTTCTCTCCAGATTCACCTTTTTGCATTTAAAACCAGTAGTAAGCAAGAAGTCCAGGAGTTGTTAATTTTTTAAAGAGTCTGGAGTCGGAGTCAAAAGTAGATATAAAAATTCGACTCTCGATTCTACTCTACAAAAATTTTAGTGAAGAATCCATGAGAATCCATGTTAAAATTAAATGTTAAAGATGCACTAAGCCTTATAAAATGTAAGTACTGAGGCTTATAAAAGATATCTTGGATCAACTATGAAAAATATTTAATGTATCACAAGCATAGCATCTTTTGATTAAAATGTACCATTTCATGTTGCTTGTTTTCAGTCACTCTTATAATACTTTTAGTACCTGTTAATTTTATACTATTATATATTTAAACGATGTATGCAAATTTTGTAAATAAATTTAGAGAAAAGGGATGTTTTTTTTTTTTTTTTTTTTTTAATGAGGAGAAACACTGCATCTCTAAATTTATAAAAAATATTTTTTAAGATAATTCTGTTTTAATAGGTGAATTTAATAAAAGTCATTGAATTTATTTCAAAAATCCTCTAAATCGATTAAAAAGTTCATAGCACTTAAAATTATGGAAAAAGAGTCAGGAGGTCGACAGTCGTAAAGTCGAACACATTTTTTTTTTCCGACTCTTCATGCTTGTTTACGTTTTAAATTTATTTATTATTACATATTATATTATTGAATTTATTTATTATATAAATTAAACCCTTATTTTCAGGGGGATGAATTTAAAAATGCAAAAAAAGATTAATTTGATATACAAACGGTTAATTAAGAACGAGCTGTCGTCGAAGGATCTGATATTCTAGATTGCAGAGGGAAAAAAAAAATAGGAAACATTGAAAAAATATTTTTCTAATATTTAAATGTTTCCTTTTTATTCATTTTTTTTAATTGCTAACGTTTTGCAATATCCGGTTTAATATCTCAAGGGTGGGAAATCCAGCTTTAAAAGTGAGTGAGGAATGTTCCCCAATTACAAAAAGCATCGTTCTTTTTTTTTTTTTATAATGTTCCCGTATTTTAATCCTTCAATAAATTATGGGAATCTTTCAAAAAAAACTACCAATTATATTTTTTAAATTAAAATGGGCTTATGATAAGACAAGCCGCTAGAATAACAGCTGCGAGGGCATGATCTGTACGTCCCTAATAAGCTGATTTCACATCCAGATGCTAAAGATAGCACGTTGCAAACATTAGACGTTTAATCTGCTGCCCATTCTCTCTATATATATTTATTCTGGTTGCCTGACGTTTTTGCAATGTGTGTCTTAATATCAGATAGAATTCAGGCTTTATAGAGGGAATGTTCCCAAATTATTGAACAGTGTACAATCTACGAACAGTCCAAGCCGAGTTAATAGAAAGGTTATTGGCTTCCGAAAGGACATTCTGGTGTGATGGGCCGAAATTTGCATCGGTTTAAGGTATCCATACACATTCACAACCTCCACCTTTTTTCATTTTCCAAAAATTAATGATTGCAATACATGCCGTTAGGTTGAGTTTCACTAATTTTTAACAGAGGTTTTTAGAGTGAAACCATTTGTATGAATGTAGATATAAAAAAGCTAACACTTTATAAGAAATTATGTCCAAGTTATTATTGTGTTGTATATTAATCAGCACGTAGCCCCTTCCTTTCAAGGCTTAGGTGGCAAAAGTTATTTTAGAAAAGTAAAAAAAAATCTCTCTCAAGAAATTTTAAATATTCTTTAAAAAAAAAAATTCAGTGCCATTAAATACTTGAAAGTCTCTAAATGTACTTTTCAGAACTGCATAGAAATTTAATGCACGTATGTAAATGAAAAATATTGAATAATTATTGTTCATACTTTTTTAAATCATGACATGAACAGTTTAAGACGAGCTGATAGAGAAGATTATTGGCTTCCGAAAGGACGTTCTGGTATGATCTGCAGTAATTTGCATAAGATTCAAAGTGCATAGGATTGCATGGGATTCATTCATACACAGACACAATCTCCACCATTTTTTTTTTTTTTATTTTTTTTTTTAAATAACTGTTTGCAATGCCTACCGTTAGGTAGAGTTTCATCAATTTCCATCGATCGAAAAGCTTAAAACTTTATGAGAAATTATGTGCAAGTTATTATTATGTTGCATATTAATAAACACGTAGTTCCCTCCCCCCTTCCTTCCAATGCTTAGGTTATTGGCTAGATCATTGGCGAAAGATCATTGGCGATCATTGGGTCGTTGGCGAGCGTTATTTTAGAGAAGTAAAAAACTTCTCTTAAGAAAGTTTTTAAGTTCTTTAATAAAAAAAAAATAGTAAATCAATAACATTACATACCTGAAAGTCTATAAAGGTATTTCTTAAAAACTCATTGACATTTACTGCATATATATGCAAAGGAAAATATCAAATAAAATGTTCTTTCTTTTAAAGGTGCTCATCAGGGCATTCTGTTTGTAAGGTGATTTTAATGGTATTGAAAAAGGAATGTTTTTATGTTTTTTCCAACTTTTTGAACCTTGCTTACAGGAGTTGCCTTGTAATAATATTAAATAAAAATAGAGATCCATTTGACATAAATTAGGGTCCATTTTAAAGACTTTACTTGAAATTTAAAATTTAGAAAAATGTATTTCCACAGTATTCTTATTTCAAACTGACATATTCGAGAAGCTCAAAATAAAAGTGGACTTTTTTTTTTTTTTTTCAGATGTATGTTTCATTTTTGTGGCATGTTTTATTTGTATGAGCGTAAATATAAGCTTCAGTTGTTTTTTTTTTTTTTTTTTTTTTTTATTTATTGAGATCTAACAAAATTAAAATTCTCAAACTAATTTTTAAAATTTTATGTTAAGACGATTTAAAATTTTAATTATGGCAAATATTTTCGATTTTTTTTTAAAGTAGTTTAAATATTGTAAAAGCAGTTTTGTAGATAAGAATATTTGTAAATACGAAAATATTTTTTATCAAAATAACTTTTTGAATTTGTAATTTTAAAATTTTTACGACAATATTCTATTATTCGATGACTCAAATTCCGTGTTAGATGTGATGTGATGAGATTAAAATCCTTTTAACAACATTATTATAGAAAATTCGTGCTTTGGTGTTTTACATTAAATTATATGTTATTATATTAAATATGATTATTATTAAATTATATGTTATATGTTATTTTTACATTAAATTATAATTATTTATTAATAAAATTAATAATTTCAGGCATTATAAAACTATCAATTTAGTTTAAAACACACAAAATCATGAGAAAATATTTCACAGGTAGCGCCATCTATTAAGAAAAGTATTAACAATTAAAACATTCAGAAGAGAAATAAATTGGATTTTGGTTAATGTTATTGAATTTTGGATAAATAAAATTGTAAAAATTATAAAAAAAATTGTGAATCATTATTTAATGTTTTACTTATTATAATTTATTTCGTTTATAAAAGTCATTTTTTATATGCATTTTGTATGAAAGAACCGAAAATACATGTTCCGATACATGGTGCCATCTACTGTTGACTATTTGAAATATTTTGTTATAAATTCATTTATATTAAATATTTTGCTATAAATTTATTGCTAAAATTTATTTATTTTGCTATAAATTTATTAAATTATTTGAAATATTTTGTTAAAAATTTATTAATTACTATTATTATTTATTTATTATAATTTATTTGTTATAAATTTATTATTTATTTTTTGCTATAAATTTATTGCTTAATTTATTTAATATTAATGTGATTTCAATATTTAAATATATAGTTGAAATATTTAGATTGAATAATAAAATTAAATTATTACGGAATGTTAGAGAGAAAAAATTATTCGCTTTTTATCACTGTGAAATTATGTAATTCTATATTTGAATTCTATAAAAATAAATAAAACATTTAAGAGACATTTTTTTTTGTTCCCCAAATTTTTAATTTGTAATTATTAATTTTCAATATTTTTTTTATCTGAGAAAATAAAAAACTCTTCAATTTTGAGTGGATTAATTTTTTAAATTACTGCGGTAAAGTTGTAATTGAAAATATTGCATTAAAATCTTTAATTTGCATCAATAATCGTTAATTATATATTTTTTTAATTTTTATTTAATTTGTTATGCTTAAAAGCCTTCCTTTTTATTTCATTACACCTATTAATTAATTTAATTAATTAAATATGATTAACGTTTTTAACTGAAGGTATTATACTGGAAAAGACATTTCCCAAAGGCGTATTATCAAAATCCAATATAACAGTAAAATATTATACAAATAAAGAGGAAAAAGATTATTATTCAAATATTAGTTGCCATTAAATTATTATTGATTACTATATGGATAAATAATTAATAATATTTTATTTTATGGACATTTTTATTCCATGAAATGAAATATTACTAATTATTTATCCTTTTTGCAGTCGCTTTAATCGATATAAATTAAACATTATATTTTTTAAAAATATATACTTACGACTTGCTTAAATAAAAATAATAAAAATATTTTCTATTCAAAATTTAATCTAAATTTCCAAACTAAAGAAGTTTTTTTTTCAAATTTAATATTATCCAATTAATAAAATCAACAATATGATAAAAGAAAAAAATTGGTTTAGCAGAAAAATAAGTTTGAATGGCACTCTAACTAAAACATTACCAATTTAAAACAACAATTTTAATAAAAATATAGAGATGTCATGAGATGGAAACAGTGTCCTTTGTCGATTTTTGTCCATCTTATTATAAGCTTTATATCATACAACTTATAATATTTGTAAAATACTATAATCATAAATCACTAGTAGTGTAAAATGATAGGCAGTTCTCTTTCGTTTGTAAATTAAAATTATAATCCTAATTTACCATTAGATAATTTATATATGCATAATAATATACATAAAATATACGTAACAATATACATAAAAAATACGTAATATACATAAAACCATTTATATATTTCACTTTTACACATATAAAAAATTATATTTATAATATATAATTTTGACATCACATTTTTTTCACTGCACACCCACGGCCCTTTTATTCCACTTACTATATATACCACGAGCAACGCATTGACTAAGGATGAAAGAGGATATTGTCTTCCGTGAGGTATTTTAGTGTGTGCTTAAATTTCGTATGTAATGATTTCTCGTCCAGATCTGAGCGTGCGAGCCACGAAAGCCATTCGCAAAAAGCTCTTTAAATAGTTTCAATGGGGACAAAAATTGCAAAACATGCAAGAACGTTTGCGAACTCTCGTGGGAATTCTCCACTCCATATAGAGTCGGTTTTTGGTCGAGCGTCAAATCATTTATAATCTTCCGAAACATGACTGGGAAGCTCTCTGTTAAGGGAAGATAAGGGTATTTGTATTTGGAGGTCTTCAAAAAGAATCCACGCTCTCTGTTTGATGTTTAACGAAGTACTTGACAGCGAAGCTACTGCTCAACTTGAACAATAGAACGCTTGAAATAAAATCAAAAGAGGCACACCTACAAAGAGGCGGAGTTACAAAGTCCATGTCTTCGAGAGGAAGGTACTTCAGTCTTATGAATTTTACAGGCAATGATGTTTAGTTGGTGTTCTGCTCTAAAAGATATGAAAAGACTTGCAGTTTTTCGACTTCATTTTTACATAAATGTAAACGATCATAAATTGAATTAATTCTTCTTAGCAGTTGAAAAATGGTAGCGAACTCCTTTAGAACAAATAAGGTCTTATTGAGAAAAAGAGATGTCTTTGTTTGATGTATTTACATTAGTAAGAGTAGACAGTGGAACTTGAAAATTATTTGTAGAACGAGAATCTGAGGTGTGGTTTTGAGCGATGCTGTGGGCTCACATGCTCAAATATGAACGCAGCTTAATATCAGTTCTCGCCATACGAATGCAATGAGTAATTAATTAACTAAGACCATACGCATTCATTTTTTTAACTAATTTATATGCATGGTTTACACATTAAATATATGTAATTTTTGTTGTAGTTCGACCATCGTTTGACGGAAAATTGGCAAGTGGCTAAGTTGACAGATTCAAACACATCGTCATAATAGGGATTAGGTCAGGTTAGTCTATCTACGGTCATTTTTGTGCACACTTTAGGCTGGCTAATTAGACAGGGATCTACAGGACTGGATTCCGAACCACTCACAAACATCCATGCCACCGCCAAGATTCAAACTGGAAGCCTGTGGTACCAAAAGCCAGAGCGATAGCCAATGGACCATCAGGCCGCGCCCTAATAGGGGAGAAGGCAATTTCTGAGGAGATTTAACAACAATAAAAATAATTTTACTTGTTATAATTCAAAATTTTAAATAGCATTATAACAAAAGAAAATTAGATAATGTTCCCCAATAAATATTAAACTTTTTCCTCTAAAACTATTTTGAGCTACATGCATCTGACTAATCCCTACCAGGTTTATAGAGTCATCTGTTTCCGTCTTTAAAACGGATGTTTACCTTTCTACACAATCGGTGGCCTAATTCTAATTGATTACATGCGAAAGTGAAACAATTTTATACAAAATAACCAAATAATCCATTTTTTTATCTGATTATATTTTAAATTTTATGGACGTTATAAGGTATTACTGTACGCATTTTCAAAATATCGCTTCCAATTCGATGGATAAAAATTATTTTTATTTCGAATTCAAAAGAAATCTTTCCCAAAATGTAATGCTTCAAATAACATATTGTATAAATTCGTTAAATTGGTTTCTTTTTTTAATCAACCCTGTAACTAATGTCAATAAAGAGTATTCATTAAAACTCTTAGCATTGACTCGTTAACTATAAAAAATTTATCACTAACCAATTAGATTATAAATTTAGTGAACCGGTTATGGTATCGGTCTAATTTTGTGGGCCAATTGTGTTCTTCTCACTTTGGCGTACCAATTTTGGTCTATTCCATTTGTTAAAACAATTTGTAATAGAGCTTTGAAAAGCTAGAGCTCATCTCTTCAACCTTTCTCCTAAAATCTAATGTACAATAGTTCCAGTTTAAGTACTTATCGTGTTTATCACCGCCATAAACGCAGAAATACACAGGATTAGTCATATATGTCAAGCCCAACTCGTGGTTCAATAGTAACGTGAGCAGCTGGTGAGCATTAGGGCTGAGGTTCAATTCGCTGGTGGCATTGTTGGAGGCACTGCTTCAAAAAACGAGGAGACACGCTGGCGTTTGTGATGCTCAACATCCTGCTTTGTTATTCAGTGTATCTGGTAGAAGTTTTTCGAGTTTTCTTTCATACGATATCCACATACCAGGTAATTCCCCTAAAAAGCCTCCCGGAAGGCACTGCCCTCCTTCTTCATCGACTCGAAGCCAAGTCTGACTTCTACCTACAGGTACTCCATCACAACAGAGGCTGCCTTCTTTCCCTTCATCCAAGAGTGGACTAATCGTGGGGTGTCAGTCCCGCGCTGCTGCCCACTGAGGATTAGTCGCAACAACAACTTATATCAAGCTGTCAGGCTTTGAAAACACTTCCTCTACATTAGAAGCTACATCAGTTAATCTGTTTTCAGCAATAGCATTCAAGGGTTATTATGTCCAAAAAAAAAAAAAAATGAAATTTCACTTTTTAAAATAAAAATGTATGATCCATAGTTTTTTTTTTTTTTTTTTTTTTTTTTTTTAACTATATTTAGTTCTATATGTCTGACAATAAATTTAAAACATTTTCTTTTTTATATTTAAAATATTAAATTTTATTGCCTACTAGCAGACAGTGCCTGGAGTTGTGCAGGATAAATGAAAATAACAATAAACAAATAAAAATTGTAATCGGCCGATATACAGGTTACCCATAAAATTTAGAATTTAATGTAAGAACAAAATGTATAACAGCAATCTTAAATTTAAAAAAAAAAAATATAGAATTCCAAACGATTCCCTTAAATTAACAATAACGATTAATGATAAATTGTCTTTGCTTTCACCAGACGATTTTTTTTTTTTTAATATTTTTGCATTAATTTTTCTTCTGAATTAATCACTAAATTATCCAACAATTACATAATTATTTTGTAAATAAATATTATGCATATAAAAGCTCGGTAAAGAAATTTAAGATAAAAACTCGTGAAAGAAATTTAAGATAAAAACTCGTGAAAGAAATTTAAGATAAAAACTCGTGAAAGAAATTTAAGATAAAAACTCGTGAAAGAAATTTAAGATAAAAACTCGTGAAAGAAATTTAAGATAAAAACTCGTGAAAGAAATTTAAAAAAAAAAAAATTTTGAAAGAAATCTAAACAAAATTGAAAGTGATCAAGGACATGAAAAACCCAACTGCCCAAAACAATGCCTATATATTTTATGGGCTTATGGGTAAAAAATCTTTAAACACATTATATTGAGAAACCATTTCAAAGTTACTAAATTCGAATTTCAAAAGAAATTGAAACAAAATTGTAAAAAAAAAAAAAAAATTTTCTTTTGAAATTTTTTAAGTATTTAAAGTAAATATATTAAAATATTAAATTTAAATTTAAAGTAATAAGAACAGTCTATAAACGTTGTAACAATAAACTATAGACATTGTAAGAACAAATTATAAATGTTAGTAGATATTTCAAATGAATAAAAAAATAAAATAACTATGTCGTTATTTCAAAAGAAGAGTTTATTAATAAGCTTTTCTAGCAAAATATTCGTAGACATTTATGAGAATAAGCTTTAATTAAAAATACTGCATCATTATTAAAATAATGAGTTAATAGAAGATAAATTACTTACAAATTAATTTTGAATCATAAACTTTTAAAAGTGTCATCAACATTGATATTATAATTAGAAATATTACTTCGTAACTATTAAATTCTTTCATTTTAATCCAAATTAACTGCTCTTACTAACACGATTTTCGTATTTAAATTATTTTTAATTAAAAATTATCTTATCAAAAGAAAAATAATAAATTAATAAAAGGTGGTTTATTTAGCATTTTTATTGTTTTTTTATTATTATTATTATTATTAAGTCCTTTCTAAAACCTTACAAAAAAATTTGCCAGAATTCCCATAAATTTTAATTAAACTGCAATCTTGTAAAAAAAAAAAAAAAAAAAATTTTTTTCATCAATTAGCATTAAATAGCCAAGGCCAGAAGAAAACTCCGGCATTTTCACATCCAACACACTCTGACATATATTTAAAAAAAAAAAAACAATATGTAATAGGGATCCTTGTATCGAAGCTCGTTTTTTTAATATATGGAAAATTGAAAACCAATGGCGATCTTCATTGTTAGCTTCTTATTACATTAACTTAGAAAATTTAAGACGACTACTACTACTACTACTACAACAAAAAAAATATATATATGACCTAATTTTTTTTGGGGTGGTCCATATCGCATTCAATCCTTAATCGCGTCACTTAAGCGTAGGAAGTTGTCGTTAAAAGATTCTATTGGCTCTGAATAGTGTAATTACAATAAAATAATAAAAGTGTACAATTATTGTTAATTAAATAAGCAATTTCAATTTTTTTTTTATCATTTACTAGCATTTTCAATAAAATGCACAAATATTTTATGCGTTTTTCTTAATAATCATGATAAGATTACGTTGGCAAAATATTTATTTAATAAATAAGATGATTGTAGTTTTGGATACGATCTCTTTTTCAAATCTCTGAAAATAATTGGAATTTTGTATAGAATAGACGGTGCAAAAAATCTTAGGCTCCATAACGGACAAATTTCAAGTTAACGGTTAATTAACCATGTTAATTAATTTTGTCAATCAACTTCGTTGCAGTATACTATACCTTTAATAAAAGAACTAATAAGAATAAACTCTTCTCATTATTATTAGTTCCCTTATAACGATACCTTTTATGTGAAGATCTAATGATTATTATACAAATTATAAGGATATCCCATTATTTTTTTTTGAAACGGTACGATAAATATATAATATTATTGTGTTGTGTGTAATCCTCAGTAACCTGCAGTGCGAAACGGACATCCCATGAGTAGTCTATTCATGGATGGAGGGAGGAGGGGGGCAGCTTTTGTTGCGATGGAGCATCCGTAAGTAAAAGTCTGACTTGGCTCCATATCGCTGAAGAAGGAGGGCAGTGACTTCCGAGAGGACGTTTTAGGAGGAACTACACAGCATTTGCGTATCGTCTGGCAGAAAACCCAGAAAACTCCCACCAGGTAGTCCGACGAACGAAGCATGATGCTAAGCGCCATCGAAGCTCCTCATTTTTTGAAACAGGGTCTACAACAAAGCCGCCAGCGGATTGAACCTCAGCCCTAATGCTCACCAGCGGCACAATATTGCCACTGAGCCACGAATCGGGCTAAATAAATAATAAATTTATCTGGTAGAGATGCATCTAAAACTTTAATGTTATTTTTTAACGTATTTTAATTGAATCAAGAGTTAATTTATGTTTCAAAACACTCTCATTTTCTAAATGAAAAATAAATATATCGTTAGTAATTTATATTTTCAGATCAAAAAATTTCGGGGCTTTTCTTGCCATCTTAATTTCCAATAAGAGTCGGGGAAGAGTACCAGGACCACGTCATTTATAAAAAGTTAAAAGGGGAACAAATTATTCTAAACCCTTAAATAAACCTCAGAAAAAAAGAAAGGTATAACTGTATAGTAATGTTACAATATTGTAACTAAATTTAATAAATTGGCAAATTTCGATATAAATTTTGAATTAACTAAAAAGGAAGTCCTAAATGCCTCAATCGCTAATTATATAATCTTAAATAAATAAATAACATTGAATTATTATAAAACTCCAGCAATTGAACAATAATTTAAATTCTTAAGAAACCTATCAAGAATAAAAATTAAAATGCTTGATGTCAGTTTTCATAGCCTTCTGTATAATCCAATAAAAAGCCATTTAAAAGCCATATTAGCCATTTTAAAAGTACTGCCCAATAATGGAAGTAATCATTTAAATCAGTGCATAGAGATGGCTTCTACGAAAGAAATAAAATGGTTTCATTTCTCGCCACTTCTTAAACAAATAATTTAATAATGAATTTCACCAACACCAATATGAAAAGTAATCTTGTTTTTTGGAATCATTTTCCCGTTTCACATACGGGAAAATTATACCCAATTATCTTCATAAATTGTCTAGAAAATTATTATTGTTTATCCTTATAATAGAAGAATTATAGCAAGTTATTTCAATTGCTATAAATGACACCAACATATGTTACAATCCATACACTATCAATGCAATAATGTTACTGACTTCAAATGTCAGACACTTTGACCTGAAGTCAAACGCCACTTGAATGACAGTTATATAGCAAATTCAACATTAACCACGATACACCAAGTCATCAGAGAAAATTCCTATCGTATGAATCTACATTACACGAGAATTGCCTGTGCTGTGGTTATAATATAATTATTTGCATTAAGCGAGAATTGTCAGTATGATTTTGTTGTAGTATTTTTACCCCAATTATCAAATCCTGTCAAAAATTTCTTGTTGTATGAATCTATTTAAAATGGAAGTTGCCTATTGTATGATAATGATGAAAATTTTCTCCAATTCATGGTTCATGTTAAAGAAAATTCCTGCTGTATGAATCTGCATTCGGGAGTTGCCTACTGTTTCATTTGTAGTATGATTTGTAGTATGATTTTTTCCCGAATCCTGTCAGAGTAATTTATTGTATGAATTTGAGTTAGACGAGAGTTGCCTGTTTTATAATTTTAATGACGCTTGATTTTCACGAATAATGTCAAAGAAAATTTATGCCGTATGGATTTGCATTAAAAAAATTCCTGCGTGATTTTACTGTAAAACAATTTTCCCAAATTCGCAATTCCTGCAAGAACAAATTCATGTTGTACGAATCTGCAATAGGGAAGAGATACCTTCTTTCTGTACGATTTTGATATAGTGTAATTTTCCCCAATTCACGAATCCTGACAGAATAAGTTTCTGTTGTATGAATTTGCTTTTGACGAGAGTTGCCCTTTTTATGATTTTAATGACGTTTGATTTTCCTAATTCATGAATCGTGTTAAAGAAAATGTTTGCTGTATGGATTTGCATTGAACGACAATTTACTGCATGATTTTGTTGTGAAACGATTTTCCCAATTTGCAATTCCTGTAACAACGAATTCAAGTAGTATGAATCTGAATGGGCGAGAAATACCTTCTGTACAATTTTGTGGTATAATTTTCCCTAACTCACGAATCCTGCAAGAAAGAATTATTGTGGTATGAACCTGCATTAGAAGGAGAATTTCCTGTAGTACCAAAATCAAAAACAAAATCATTTTCAAACTTGACGATAATGACTTTTATTTGTTTCAGCATACTAATTTAATTCTTCTTCTATCAAGTTCGCTGATGAATAGCGGTTCGTTTGTGTTTTAAAATCCACTATTGTGTTCTCTGAACAAAAAACAAAAAAAAAAAAAAAAGGGAGGGGTTCACCAAAGCAAGGTCTCCTCCACCCCCTCGTTTACAAAACACACACCTGGGAACTGGTTGGAAACAGTTGAGTCGAATCAAGCGCAGTTGCGTTAATCGCCAGTAAGGTAAACGAACTGTAGGGGTTCCAAAAGGAGCACCACAGACGGATAGGGATCGCTTTAAAAACTCGTTTCTTTTGAGTTCCAAAAGGCTGTTCGGGGGACGGCTATATATTATGGGTTACATTTTTAAGGGTTCTGTTGTTGGTAGGTGCTGTCATAAGAAGGAAAAGTTTTTAATCTGTGTTGTGTAATGAATGAATCAAGATAATTTGCAACGGAAATGCTAATGAAATTATTCATTCCATGAGTGTCCGGCATTTTATCATACAACATCATTTAGTTTCCTTTCGTTTTGAAAGAAACAAATGACCTCAGGTTAGCGTTTGGTGAAAAAGAAATACATAGTACTGAATCGCACATATAATATATCATATTACTAATAATATTAGTTCTAATAATATTGATTCTTAATAATATTGTTATCGTTATTATCAATATTAAATTGTTATTGTTATTTATTGTTATTAGGAATCAATGTTGTTATTAAACTTTTTTTATTTAGAAAAAGTTACTACATAATGTAGAATCTGTGATACTTACCAAGAAAAATAAATAAAATAGCGTATCGTAATAATCTTTTATCTCTTTTTGTCCAGGTCGTATTTTGAAATCACTGATCGTATGTATCAGGAAGTTTAAATCAGAGAAATAAACAATATTTCAGAAAAGAAAATTTAAATATACATAAATTGATATTTAAATAAAATAAATGTATTAATAAGTTATTTGTGTGTATTTTCTGAGATTAAAATTTTTAAAAACAAAAAATAAGCTCTTATTTAATAATCTCAATGTTTTAATAGAATGTATGGTTTTGCTTTTAACGCTCTGCGACGCGGATCCAACAGCCTTGATTTATAACACCTATTATTTTATAAGACAATATTTTTGAAATTTGATTTCAATATAAGAGCACTAAGGCTTCTGAATAAGGGGTGTCGAGTTCGAAACTCAAGAAATGGTATCAAACTAAAATGAGTCGGAGATTAGCACTAAAAATTCGTGGATCAGAAAGTCTTTTCATTGGACTTGAAGAATGAAGGGAAGAGAGTACAAAAACCCTTTAGGGTGTTAGCTCAAAATTGTGAACTTCCTGGCTCTTCCTATGCAATGTTGAATCTGCTGTATATTTCCGTTCTAGTGGTAACTGATCACAGGCCAAATTTATCATCCGAAAATGATATTTCAGTATATGTGATTAGGTTTGGTTTTTCGCTCTACGGTCATTTTTGCACATTTTAGGTTGTTTAGACAGGGACATACAGTTCAATGTGGATTCCGAACCACTAACAAACATTCATGCCACCGCCAGGAATCGAACTTGAAACCTGTGGTGCCAAAAGTCAAAACGCTAATTGGCCATCAGACCAATATATGATATGAATAAAATATATTTTTCCAGAAGCGTAACTTTCTTCTTAAACAGTTTTTCACATTAGCGCATAAGCCTTGAACCATTTTTTTTTTTTTTTTCGCATAAAATTATGGGTGTTATTTTAGGTATCGTGATTTTTCATCTCCTTGCCCTTGATCAGTTTTTCATTTCCTTGACCACTTTCAACACCTCTTATCGGTTTGATTTTTAAAATTTCTTTCAAGTGATATTCTTATTGGTTTAATTAAATTTCTTTCATGAGCTGATAATTAAATAAGTAAACAGTGTAAAATCGTGTGGTGAAAGAAAAACAATTTTATTTCAAAGTAAAAATGAGTTTTTTAAGAAAAGAAAACCGTTTGGAATTCTATTTTTTAAGATTGATGCTATGCGTTTTGTTCTTACATTCAATTCTAAACATAGGTAACTTACATGTATTCCCCGCCTGTTATATTTATTTCAATTTTACATTTTTAATTCTTTTTAGTATTTAATAAACTATTTTTTATTATATAGTTTTTAAAAATATTGTCTAATTCAATAATATAATTTTATATAATTTTTAAATACAATACAACTTTTTAAAAATTTAATTTCATATATAAAACGTTAAAAGTACTTAATTCACTTGCATAACATAGCATAAAAATTTTTTAAAGTTAATATAAATTAGTAAAAAGTATGTGTTTTAATGTAACCAAAATTTTAAAAACTGCGGGAATATATAGGGTAGTTAAAATAAATAACTAAATCTTAGTTAAATAGTTAAAATAAATAATCGATAAAATATGTCTATGATTTCACGACTGGTATATGGAGGACGATAAATTATAATCTGATTTATACTGTTAGTTGAATACTTGAAGATAACATGAGTGGGAAAATGTATAAAAAGAAAAATGATTACAGCATTTTCCAGCATTAATTCATTTTTTTTTTTTAATTCTGAAATTGATTTATGATAAATCAAAATTTCTACCGTTGTGATTAATTATATTTCATGTTAAAATTTATGCTGACCATGCTTTAAAACTAGCCAGAAGAAATTCTTTTATTGCCTATGAATTAAAATAAATAATACATTTTTATTTCAACAAATAGGTTTTTTATTTAAATATATGATGATAGCTTATTAAAGTTATTTAAATGTCTTTTAGTTATTTTTTAAAAGTTTTTTTTTTTTTTTTCAATATCCCTGGCATTTTGTTAAAATATGAGATGAAATGCATTGCATTTAGACAATATGTTAAGTAAACGCTATCAATAAAAATCATTTTTCTTTAAAGAAATGTTTTTATGACTTTTGAATTAATAAGAAATAAAATACAACATTTTTTTCTGATACTACTGATCATATAACCTAATTTAAATCTCTTATGTCATAAAAAAAAAAAAAAAAATTTAATTTGTGTTTTGTATAATACATTTTTCATAATTTATTTTTTTTTTACGAAAACTCAAAATAAATTATTTTAAATTTTAAAAAATTGTGCAGAAAATAATGTTAAAAATTATTCATTCACTTCGAACATTTATTTACTTTTTACTTAAATTAAATCGAACTATATAAATTTTTAATTTGTTTTTATCAATCTATTTCTATAATAAGAATTAAATAAAATTGTTATTATAAAAATAGATGAAATCTTATGTGAAAATCTTAATCTTAATTACAAAAAAAAAATTTTTAGATAGCTATGTAATCTAGTTATGTAATTTATATTATAATGTGCTAAAGTATTTTTAACTTTGGATGACAGATCACAATTAGTATAAATTTGTTGCCGATTTATAAAAGAGGTGTTTCGTTAAATAAAGATAAATAATTTAATATTAATGATAATATAAAAATATATATAATAATATTTTTAACTTTAAAAAATAATTTTTAAATAAATCATTCATTAAAAATATTTTTACCCTATGAACATTTTTACCCTTTTAAATATATTTTACCCTATGAAGTAATATTTTACACAATTTAACAATAAAAACTTTGTGTGTGGGGAAGGGGGTATATAATGATAATTATTACATAAAATTTCTCGTTCGTATGCACAAAATAGAATTTTTATATGAAGTTATTTTATATAAAATTTATTTTTCATAAAACAAATTGCTGAAATGCAAACATAAAAAGAATGAATTAAAATAAAATATTTATAAAAATTAAATTCATTAATTAAAGATGGAATTTATTAAGAGTCACAAACGAACGAAATTTTATTATGTTAAGCAATTTATTTTGGGGAATTATTTTTTTTTTCACTTGGTCCTCGTTGTGTAAAATTATCCAAAAACATTTTGTAAAAAATATTAAAAATTTGAATTTCTTCAAGTCAGCAAAAATGTATTTATTTAATTACATAATTTATCAACAATATAAATACTATTTTTAAAATGTTATTTTTTTTTATTTTGATTATAGTACATTGAACTTTTATTTTATTAAAAACTAATTAATAAACATTCTAAAAAATTTTCAAAGGTGAAATGTCTGTAAAAGTTTAATTAAGAAGTCTAAATTATGAAATCTTTTCATCAAAACAAATAACAAAAAAAAAAAATTTATTTAGATAACTACAGAATGTAATTACGAATTATTACTAATATATTTAAAATTTTCTATTAATAATAATTATTATTATTATTATTTTTAAATCAATCATATTAATCAATTCCTTAGAAAAATAATTAATTATTTACATTTATTTGAAATTATTACTCATATAAATATAAAGGATTTTCCAGCGATTTATACTCAATTAGTAGCATATATAGAAGCTTGATCTGCTTTGTTTTTAAGTTTCTGAAATGTCAGTTATTTTGATAAAATTTTTTTCTTTGTGTATTTATTTTTTCTTTTATTAGAGGAGAAGGGAGGAAATGGAAACTGGATAAATAATTAGTTACGCACTCAACCAAAACATAGCAGGTTCATTTTAGTATCAAGCATATGCTGTTGTACAGATGATTCATTGACTTGAAATGCATTTCATCAACTGATGAAGCATCAAACATAAGCAACTGTCGTTTCCTAGAAACTGATCTCAACAACTTTTACCAAAAGCAAAAATTCGCCCTCGTTTGGTAACTTCAACTCGGTAGATAGGCACTAAAAAGCTGAATTTTTTCGATAGGCAAATTCTGTTCAGTAGAATAAAACAGAATTTTTTTTTTTTTTTTTTTTTTTTTTTTTTTTTTTTTTTTTTATGGAACGTCATATAATGTACCTTTTATAAAATTTATTCATAAAATTTCATTAATATTAGTTATTACATATTTTTTTATTGTCAGCAAAGTAATTTCTAATTCAGTGTTATGTTTAAAGTTTAAAGTACAGATGAAAACAGGGTGGCCAACCCAAATGACCTTGCGGGCCACTTTGGAAATGCATCATAACTCCGCGGGCCACATATAAAATGATATATCCCTATATTAGATTTAGACCCACTATAGACATTTTTTTGGAGTGAAAAATTGAAACGTAATGAGTTATTATTATTGTGTTTACTATTATTCTTACACGTAAACATAAATAATATAATAATAATGATACCAAACGCACATTGTAAAGAAATGTATAACATTAAAAATGAAATATAAAAATATATAAATATAAATGAAATATCAAAAATACATAAATATAAATGAAATAAAAAAAATGAAATCATTAAAAAATATTTATTTTACTAGTGCGATGTTTGTTTGCTCAAGAGTATTATTTTAAAATCAAAGTTACTTTTTTTCTCATAATTTCGACAGTTAATTTTTGAATATATGGATGTACAAATAATGCTTTTTTTTTTTTTTTTTTTTTTTGATATATTGGTTTGGTTAATTGGTTAATTAAATAAATAAATATATATACAAATAATGCTTTTTTTTTTTTATATATATTGGTTAATTAAATAAATATATACTCTAAAAATGTAATAAATTCCCGGGACGAAAAAATATTCAAGGCGGGCCGCGGGTTGGCCACCCCTGGATGAAAACTCTCTTGACATGAGACTTTCTTGATCATCTTCTTCGTTCACAAACTCGCAGAACTTTCTTCTATGAGTTTGAATCAGACATTTTATAATTTATTCCATTTTTATGTAACTTGTTATATATTATTCTTGCGATACTAAATAATTAAAGAAAATTTAAACGCACGCAAAATAACGTTATTCATATAATTTATTATTTTTATTATTATTATTTTGTCTTTAATTCTATAATAAAAATTTTTAAAAAATCTGAGAAAATCATGTTCTTATATCGTAATTGCTTTATATTTTCATTGTAAATATTTGGACTACTAAATTTATATTAATTATAAATAATTAAATTTTTAAACTTCTTTAAAATATAATTTATAATTTATTTAGTTATGTCATTTACATAACTTTAAAACAATTATTTTTTCTTTTCAAAATTAGGACCTTTGGCTTCAAATTCTGGTTACTATAGAAACCACTCACGTTTACTTCAGGTTAAGATTTACTAGAAATTTCTTGTAAGCAAAAAAAAAAAAAAAAAAAAAAAAAAAAAAAAAAAAATCTTATCATCTATATTCTAATTTGGAATTGAATTCAAAAGCATAATTATTGCAATATATTTTCAGTAAATTTAATAAGAGATTAATTCATATTCCACAACACCATGCAGAACATTAATTGTTCACATCTTTAAAATTATGCATAAGTGTTTTTCAAAAACACCATTAAAATAAATAGAAAATTAAGTTTGTATAATAAACATTTAATAAATGTAAGTATATGCAAAAATCATTTTTCAAATTAATAAATCGGTTTTTTTTTTTTTTAAATATATTTTCAGAAAATAAAATCTGTTCTATCAAGGACATTTGTACATTTCTTTTAACTTTTTTCATCGTCTTATAATAAAAAAGTATATTTATTGATGTCTATAATGATAATAAGATCTTTTGTTTTTCAAACAGGAAAATTTTATTTTTTTATTTTATAAAGAACAAAATACTAAATATTTCAATATTTTTCAAACGGAGAAACATTGATTGTCAAGAAAACTATGTTTCAAAACTTTCTCATATTTAATACAAAAATTAAAAAAAACATTAAAATAATTTTAAAATTTAAATAGTGGTAAATTATGAAATATTATTAATAAATGTATATATGTTAATAAATCAACATTTAATTTAATCAACTTTACTTGAGAATAAGTTCAGGAAAAATGTTGTTATAAATGAAATAGCCCTCTACATTTTGAGTTGTTCTGTGCTTAGTGGAAAACATATACGTCAATAAATCTTATCTAACGAGTTATTTTCCTGTTTAACTGGTTGTCTTTATATATATATATATATATATGTGTGTGTGTGTGTGTGTGTGTGTGTGAAAAGATTAAATTCTTAAAGATGATTAAAAATTAATTACAGATTAGATGAAAATACTAATAATATTATTTAAGAATTTAATCTTTTCATGGATACTATATAGTTTTCTTCATATGTCTTCTACTTCATACATTTTTAAATTTTCAATTCCGATCTTCATACTGCGTCAAATTAAACATTATGTCAAATAATGATTCAAAATAGTGTAGAAATATTTTATAGTTAAAAAAAATTCAATGGACTTCCGTAAGTTTTAATTTCTTTGCTTTTAAGAATATACTGTATTTAGTTTATTTTCAAAATTGTGTTACGGAAAATTTGCCCCTAGCTAGTAATGACGTAAACGTTTGCGGTCGATGACCATTAGTGTCATAAAATGTAGACATAATATCAAATTTAGTTGTTCTAAAAAAATTAGAATTTTGAACAAAGAACTAAATTTAGCACACTGAAATTAAATGGTAGTTAAAAAATTAATTTTCTTGTAAATTTGATTCATTCATTCGTAAACGTTAAAATATATTTAGAGAGAACTGTTTATGGTCACGTGACATTTTTGTACATGACCTGAAAAAATACATGAATTTGAACAGTAAAAAGTTGAGTTACTGCGCATGCTTATAAGCTAAAGAGTTTTGTTTTTGAAATAAAATATTTTCAGCTTATTTAGTATGTAAAATTCTATTTTCTATTTTTTTCTTTTTTTTGTTCAAACTTTTTGTATGACATTGCCATCAATAATTTTCATCTGTTACGCCTACGAATAAAATTGTTTAATCTCCAATGAAGGAAAAGTTATTCAAAGCGAAGGGAGTGTTCTAATTTCGTTAGAAAGAAATTTGTCAGAATAAACAATTAATTATGTATATAAACTAAATACTTTGAATGTCTGTAGAATATCCTTATTAAAATTGCGTATTTAAAAAAAAAAAAATGTATGGTATTATTCCACTGATAAAACTTATTCCTCTCCGTTTCCTCATAGAATTATATTGTCTTCGACTTTTTATGATTATTATTATCACATTTAAGTAAAAAAAAAAATCAGCCAACGTATTTCAATAACGTTATAAAAATTCCCACAAGCATATAAAGTTATAAAAATTGAGTCCTAAATTGCAAATGTGTGATAGCGATTTTGTTGGGGATTCAACGGGTTCCGTCTACGAGCATGCGCAGTTATCCAATTTTTACTTAGCTGATCGGCTTGTTTGGATAATGGATACAAATTTCAAATATATATGTGATCAGAATGTAATTGTTTGGTAAGTCTATTAATTCATATTTACATAATAAATAGAATGCATATAACTTCATGTATCAATATATGATGAAATTTGCTTACGACAATCGTTTATTTGTTGAGATTTCAAATTTTTAAATGGTAGGATACGAGGGCTATCTTATGCCAAACATTCTAAAAGTCCTTTTAAAATATATTAACTTTTCTTTCTTAGCCACACCGAAATTAATTATTCTGTATTTATTTATTAATTTAATTCATAACCACAATAATGATTTGAAGCTCTGAAAGTATTTGATCTAAATCGTTTGAAATCGTGTTTCTATTATGTAAACATATGGCAAGTTGTTATATTTATTAAGAAAAACTTAATATAAAATTAATTTTAAGGTAAAAAATATTAATTAGCAACTAAAGTATTGAAATTGATTCTTTCAAATCGTTTATTAAGTTGTAAATATGTGTGTAGAACTTACTCAAACATCACCATTACTATTCTATCATATGACAATTTATCTGTATTATTGTCATTATTTCAATCAAATTGTTTTTGTATTAATTTATGATTGGTATAAATTGTCTTTAATCAGCATGAAATAGTTTGTAGTGATGTTAAATTGTATGATCAAATATTGTACTCTAGTTCCACATTTTAAGTAAAACTATGATAAATTGATGAAAATATACATATAAATAAATTATTATTGTTTTAAATGACGTTAATTTGCATATATCTATTTGTTAATATTTTAACCACAATTCTAAAATATATTCATCAATAATTTATAAGGCACATTATATTTATTTATCAATTTTGTATATTTTTGCCTTCACAACATTTTTTAATTCTCAAGAGTAAACTCTAAAACAAATTTATTGATAATAGTAGATATGATATAAATGAAAATATTATACATATAATAAAAAAAAAATTTTACTTCATTAGTGATTTGTTTATATTTGTTACCAATACATGTTACATCATGGTACTAGAACTGTTTACTGTTGTTAAAAGAGATATATTTTTAGGATCTTAAAATCTATTATATATAATATCTATCTTAATCTAATCTATTTTAATTTTATATTCATTGAATTTAAATTAATTAATGTCTTAATTGATATAACATAAAAAATTAATTTAATCATTATGAAAATATACACAAATTAAATATTTTAATAAATAAAATTAATTAAAGTTTTATAGATAAATAAATTGTGTTAAATCTATATTATTTTTCAGAAGTTTCTTTTAATTATTTTAAAAATAAAATTTAGTTATCTAGTTAATGAAATATACATTTAATTAAAATTATTAGCATGCTTCACTTATTATGTGATGTATCTACTAATTTATGTTCTCAATTTTAATCATAAATTTTCTTAGTTAAATTAAAGTTGTCAAACTATTTCTTTGAAATTAAAATTCCCAATTATAATTATATGCTAGATATTATCTTATATTCTAAAATTTTCTGTAATATTTTCTGGATGAAATCATTTTTGCTAAATAATTGTTAATGTTGTTATATAATAATCATATACTTGATAATAATACTCATTTTGGGTTTTTTGACGACAATTGAAAACATTGTTTTATTGTCGAAAATTCTTGTAACTCCATCATTATTATAAAAAATATTTTCTTTTTTGTCTATTATGAAAATTATTGATACACTTAATTATTACACACTCATTAATGTATTAAAGTAACTCAAATCTCCCAATTTATTTCATTCTATGTATGTTAATTAGCCTGGAATGATTTTGTATTTTACAACAAAGATGAACATCTAAATAAATTATCATAGTTTTAATATGAAAGTACCAAATTATCAAAATTAATTATTTTAATTATGCAGAGTATAAACATATTTTAGTATTAAGTTTATATTATTTTGTTATTGAAACATTTATAGGAATCATTTTCTTTGTTCGTTTTTTTTTTTTTTTTAATATATTTATTTAAAAAGGATTAGGATTAATTTTATTATTGAAAGCTCAAATATTTGTATTCCCATATTATTACAGTTATATTAAAATTGCATTAACAAAGCAGTTAATTAATTTGTGTTATGTACATTCTGTTTACAATATTGTGGCTGATGTTTTATTAAGAGCATTATAATAGAGATGTATCAGATTTTGTAAGAAGTACTAGTTAGCTAAAAATAAAATATGCATGACTTATTATTATTTGAATTCTGCTGTTGTTTAATTTAAATTTTTTGAAATTTATAAAACAAAATGTAAAATACAGTTATTTGTAAACTGAAATATTTGCCTGTTCATTGAAATTAAAATATATATAAAGAAAATAAGTTATCTATCATGCAGTGTGAAAATTATTTGCCGAAACTAATTAAAAATATGTTTTTGTCATGTGGTACTTTTTGTTTATGATATATTTTATATAAATATAGTTTTAAAAAATTCAAAACACATTAACGAAAAAATCACTGAAAATTCGTCAATTATTACTAACAAGTAACCATAAAGTTTGCAACACTGAAGAAAAATCAAAATTATCACAGTGGTGCCATTATTATATATAGGTACTCATTATTATTATATATTAACACATTTGAAAGGGTTGAGGAAGATATTTTAATTGATTTACCAATAATTTTTGTTCATTCATTTTAAATAATTTTATATAGTGGGATTATTAAAAAACTTATATCTATCATGACAAAAAATAGCAGTTTATCATGTAAATATACAGCAATCAGCAGTTTATAATATAATATTCATGATATAAATGTTTATAAAAGTATATTAAGTCATTAAAATAAATCATTTCATTTTCTAGCTAGAAGCAAACATTTGTATTCGGATTCTTTAAAGGCATCACTTATCTGCTGCAATGCAATGCAT
Source organism: Caerostris extrusa (assembly GCA_021605095.1). Classification (NCBI taxonomy): domain Eukaryota; kingdom Metazoa; phylum Arthropoda; class Arachnida; order Araneae; family Araneidae; genus Caerostris; species Caerostris extrusa. Next base: position 4,481 of record BPLR01006948.1, on the reverse strand, counting down.
AGTAAGTCATTAAACATCATGTTATATATAATGTTGTATGAAAATAATATAAATATGTTTTTAAATATTTATATTTTTTGTATTTGATTTCTGTTTCTTTAAGGCAATGCAACTGTTTATATATTATTCCTGATTATGATTTATTAATATAGATAAGTCATTTATTTTCTAATAAATGTTACTGTAGAGATAGATAAATTGGTATATAAAAGGTTACTGTCATATCAATGAGTAGCTTTGATAGTGTAAAGTCAATTCTTTTTCCTTATTATATATATATATATATATATATATATATATTTCCTTATTATATATATATACATGATTTTATTTTTAGATAAGATATCTAAAAATAAAATCGTGTAAATTTAGGAAACTTTAGAGAAAGGTAAAGTTCTTATAAATTAGCTTTTTAATTTTTTGTAATAATTACGTCTAATAATAATTTTTTTTTTTAATTTGAGAAGATTTTGAATCTTTTTAAAGCTATTTAATTTTAAGTATAGTTTATTTAGTATGTAAACAAAATTTTGAACTTTTTCAATGCTTTGTGTGAATATCTGCTCTAATATTTATTTTGCAAATGTGCAAAATCAACTTTTTTTAAGTCGTTTTAAAATGTAAAAAGTTATCATTTATGTGTGTAACATAATTTGTGTAATAATTTTCTTAAAGAATATATATACTTGATATAACAGGGTAGCTACTTAATCTGGAAAACCAGGAAATATCGGGGCATTTTTGAAAAAAAAAAAGTGGAAAAATTGCAGAGCCAACGGAAGAAAAATTGAGATTCTTCAATAATCAGTCCTCTGTCACCAAACCTCAGCTTAAGCCGAGATGGCTATCGCTAAAGTGGCGATTTTTCCATTAACAAGTACAGCAACCCTTTTTTTATGATTGTCTGTTAGGTTTTTTTTTTTAACTAGGTGTCCGATTAGGATTGATCTCAATTTAAGTTTGCTTTCGGCACTATAACTACAAACTTGAAATGTGAGTCGAGTGGGCTGGACTGGGCAAAAGTATAAAAACATGGAGGGGATTGAAGATCTCAGCTTTCTCCAACTTTTAAGAACCATGTCCACATTTTCAAGATGTCGTGCAGCAAAATGGATTTTCATTGGTCGAAAAGATTTTTTTATCTTTGTAACCCAATTTTTTAAGTTCGATTTTCAGGGGCATATTGTACAATTTTCGAATGATTAATAAAAGGCTGGAAATTTTTAACATTCCTTCACATTAACAATGTTTTTCTTAAATATTTAGGGAGGTTTGGAGTAAGAAGCATGAGTGAGCGTACAATATTAAAAAAAAAAGAATTGTGACCATAAAAGGAAATCATTAATACTGTATAGCTTTTGATTCTAGATATATTGGAAAAATAACTAAACTTTTGTGCTAACATAAATTTTAAAAAAATTTGGACCATGGCTTTTTCATCACTCAATTTTTTTCTGTCTCTCTCTCTCTCTCTCTCTCTCTGTTGAAAATAGTGGTGAGATTCTTCAGCTTTCTTCCCTCTTTAGACTTTTTGCTGGCTGGTGTTCCTCTTGTGCACACATGTTTCCTTCTCCTGACATTCTTTAAAATTGTAGAGAAATTAATCCTTTGTTTGATTTCCTTTATGCATATTTCCCTCTGCCCCCCGCTCGATCCCCAAATGCAATGTAAGAAAAGGAAACCTTGTTGACTGTGCGATGGTCGGAGCAGATTTGCGCTCAGAAATTACATTTTCCTGGCCTAATCACATAAATGTTGATGTTAAGTTCATTTATTTAAAAGGAAATGCATATAACATGTATAGCAAGTACATTTTTATGGAAATCTGTTCTTTTTAATATCATTTAATGCCTTAAAAACTTTTTGATTTAAAAAAAAAAAGAGTGTTCTATAATACAGTTTTGGGATTGTAAATATTAGCACAAGTCAAACATTTGTACCTTGGATGTCCTAATTTGCAACAATTTGTCCAACTGATTTTTCTCGTGGAAATGCCTTTGTTGAAAGTATTTTTTAAATTCTGATTGCATTGTGGAGAAACAGTCTGAAGAAAGCCTTATCGGGTTGAGACAATTTTTGATGGACCAAGCAGCTAGAGGCATTATAAGCACCAAAATAATAAAAACAATTCTCTGCTATGTTAGATACAGATCTTCACACATAAGTATGTTGAATCAATGGCAAGAAAAAAATTTTAAGCTATAGAACAAAAAAAAAAAGTTGAAATCAAAAGGAAATGAAGAGCCAAGCAACTAAAGAAATTACAAAACTAAAAACAAAAACTCCTTCATGATGTTTAGCAAGAAACATCTTTGATAAATGAAGAAATTAAAGATTTAGTGCTTTAAATAGGATTTTCTTATAAATGTTTTGGCTTAAGAATTTCCTTTTTTAAACTTTTTAAGTCTATCTTGTTCCTCTCAAATATATATTGTGTCATGGTCATCTGATCAACATTGAAAGCATTAGTTAAGAAGAGTAATATCAAATTAATAGCAGATTCAAATTGAAAAATTAAAATTTCAATTAAATACTTTATTGATTATAGTAGGATTGCTAAAGATTATAAATGACGGTACGGTATACTTAAATATTTTTTAGTGAGAAGATTGTTTGAGTTTTTGGTACTAAAAATTTTTTTAAACTATTAATTCAATTAAATTTTATGAATTAACTGACATTCTCCGGATATTGGAACTAGTAAATGTTATCCAGTATCCCGTTATTTTTATTTATTTTTTTCTGAAACAAATTATGGGGATTTATAAGTCCATCCCCGAAAATATTAAATTCCTATACCAATTGTGTTTCGTTATTGCAATCTTATACATAATTTCATTTTTATTGAAGGGGTTTATATCGTTTCGTTTATTTAATGTGGTTGCAGTTATTTGCATGATACTTTATTTGCTGTATATTATCAAAATTAATTTCTGAGAATTTCAATATTTGCTATATCTTCGTAATTTAGATCTATCCTTAAAATGTTTTTATGAAATAAAGTATCAAAAGTTGAGAAATATTTATCAAATTTTTGTGCAGTAATTTAAGCTATTACTTTTCTTAAAACTTGGTGTTTACTTTTCCATGCCTTCCGTGGAACATATTGTAGTAGAATTCTTGACCTTGAACAGTTTCAGTATATTTTTCATATCTTTCACAAGTCAGGGTCTGACTGAAATGTATATGGCTTTTTACCTTCATAGTTAAATGATGTAGCTGCATTTTTACATAAAATAATAATAATGAAAAAAAACTTAAGGCTTGTTTTCACCTTCATTTGTCAGACCCTAAACAGCCATGTTAAGCAAAAGATATTGGCAAGATCAGTACATAATGGAATAATTAAAATGCATCATTGTAAAGAATGCTGCTGTTTATTGACTCTTAAGAGTTACAACTATTTTTAAATAATGGAGTTAACTGCTCGGCACAAATGAAACTATGAAAATAGAAAAAAAGAGATGAATAAAGAGTTATGCTCAGTATGAAATAACTGATAACAATGTCAATGAAATACTAAAAAAAAAATACAAGAGTTTTTTTTTTTTCCAACATGCATTCTGTCTCTTAAATTTTTACTGACTTAACTAACTTTGTTTCTAAGGCTAAAGAAATAGTGCTTAAAAACACTGATTTGCAAGAATCTAGAAGAACTAACATAATGCTATAAAAATGGAAGACTTGTTTGAAAAAAGAGCACTCATTTCCTAAAAACCTAAAAATGATAAACTTTTCTTATTTTTATTTTAGACAATTATGTTACTATAATTTTATTTGTTTTTCAATTGATTTGTTGCAAAATATAATTATTTTATTCTTAGTTTGAAAGTTTTACATCTGACAATTTCACTTAAATAACATTCTTTGGGAACTGTAATTGTTGTCTTCGCTCCCACCCTCCCTGTAGTGATCATTTGTTCGTAATTTGAAAATATCCGTTACTTTTTTACAAGGTTTTAAACATAAATGTTATTAATCACTGATGTAGAATAGTTTTCATATTCATAGGATTTTTTAAATAGAATTTATGGTGTTTCGGTTTTATGCAAATAACCTAGAATTTTTTTTTTTTTTAATTTCACCTGGAAAACTAGGAAAAATCAAGAAATTTTACTTTGGCTGGAGAGTGGCAATCCTGTGTAATTTTTATACTTAAATTATGCAAATATCATTTTTAATTCTTCCATATTAATTATATTCTTTTATATAATACCACCACCTGCAGGATGATCATGTTCTAAAAATTTGAGACTCTATCTGTTCCAAAAAATTTGATGTTACTCATTCTGAAAATATGTCTTTTACAGTAATGTTTACTTATCCATATATGAAATAAATATATTTAAAAAATCCATATAATTACTGTAGGTAATGGAAATCAAGTGTATCATATAACTATTTTTTAATTTGGTGAAATTTTTGATGGAAAGTGTGCAAATGTCTCTATTTATTTTAAATTTGACGTAAATAGCAATACG
>BPLR01006947.1:0-25560 GCA_021605095.1 Caerostris extrusa | reverse complement strand
GTATTTGGAGATATACACAACAAAAAAATACTTTTGGCTTATTATTTGTTCATATCTACTACAGAATTGGGTCACAAGGTGGTATACACCTTAGAAACTTAGAGACTTTTTGCAATTACTAATTAAATATTGCTTCAAGATGATTGATTTTTTACCTTATATACTTTAGTCTATGCTTTTACCATACTATACTGCCTATAAAATTGTTACGTTTATTTATTTTTACGAAAAAAAATATAATATCTGGGACGAGGAAAAACAACACCACAAAAATAAGTATACACCTTTTATTAATTTCCTTAACGTACAAATTAATATTTTGTTGCATAACCTTGCTTGAATTGCAGCTTGTTATCTTCTGGACATAGATCTACTGGTGTTTTAGTGATTTAACAGAAATTTTAGCCCAGTCTTCTCTCAGAACCTTCTTCAGAACTTCCTTGCTTGTGATTTCGAGCTCATCAGTACAGCTTTCTCTAATTGCGACCACAAATTTTCGATGATGTTTAGGTCTGAGATCGGGCTGGAGTGTAATTGCTTCTGCAATGGTACAGCAAAGTATAACTGCACAATCTTCGCTGTATGCTTGGTGTCGTTGTCCTCTTGGAATATGAAGCTTGACCCAAAGCCCCAACTTACTGACACTTCTTTTCAAGTTATTATTTAAAATCCCCAAATATACATTTTTTGTCCATAATAACATCAATAAAAGCAAGCTCTCCAACTTCTCTAGCCGACATACAACCCCAAACGAGGACAGATCCACACTCCGAACTTGACTGTCTTACTGGTGTTTTTAGTGCCAGTGCTTTCCAGCTTCTCTCCATATTTTAAATCGTCCATCGCTTCCATAAAGATTAAACTTACTTTCATCAGAAAATATTAGAGTGTTCAGAAGAAATAGGCTTTAAACGATGTTCTTTAGCGAAAATCACTCTCTTTGTCTATTCACAAACTTGATGAATGGCTTTCGTATTGGTGTACGGCCATGAAACCCATATTGGTGAAGAGGGTACGTCGAATTGTTTCAACTGAGATCTTTTTTCCCGATGGTAGAGGACATCGATAAAGCTAGTTTAGAAAGGCACTCACCCTGAATCTTTCTTTACTGAGTGAATGATCTTCCTCTTCGCTGTAGTACTCAGTATTTCTTTACGTCCTCTTCCAGGAATATTGGCCACAGATTCAGTTTTTATACTTCTGTAGTATTTTTTGGACACAACCATGAGTTACACTAATCAACGGAGCGATTTCTCGAAAAGATTTGCCCTCTTTCGACCATTTTACAACCAATAAACGCTCAAGATTCAGTAGTTTCTCTGCGAGGCTCATTTTACGATTTTTAATGAGAAAAAAAAACTATTTAAAAGCGTTGAAGTGCAATAGCACGTGTTATAAGCAGCAGCTACTCCTGAAACTCTTTGTGAAAATTTGGCTAAAATAAGTGGTGGCATAATTTACAAATATAAAGTGTATACTCAATTTTTGTGGCATGGTTTTCTATCTTTTTCTTCGAATCGCTTTTTTTTTCGTAATAAATAAGTTAACTTTAGAATTGTGTTATTATAGGATGGTAAAGCAGAGGATAAAGTATCTAGGATAAAAAAAATTTATCTATTTAAATCAATACTTAATTTGTAATTGGAAGAAGTCTAAAAGTTTTAGAGGTGTATACTCAATTTGTGGCTCACTGTATCTCAATGTACTTTGAAATATATGCAACAGAAAAACACCATGACTAATTTTGTTCTTGTATCTCAATTTACTTTGATATATATGCTACAGAAAACAACATGGCATATTATTTGTTCACATATCTCAATGTAATTTATACAAAAACCACAATGGCTTATTTTAAGAAATGCAATATTTAATATTACAAAAATGAAAATCAATGTGAACATGGCATATTGGATATTTATGGTTTATTAAAATAATTACAATTATAAGAAATTAAAATTCTCATTATATAAAAGCAATTTTGAACTGTTTAATACAAAAAAACTTTTTATATACACACAGTTGAAAAACAAGATGTCAAAATTAATATACGTATAGTAAAGGAAATTGTATTTGAAAATAAAAAGAATTTTAATTAATTAATCAATGATTCAATATGTAAACATTCTTTTGTCTTGCATTTTAGCTCTTAAAACCGAATATGCGTTGTTGTTCAGTCATTTAAATGAATAGGTATTGTATGGTTTGATACGTTTCAATTCATTACAGACAGACACAATTTGATGTCTCCTAATATAATGCCAGTTTATTGCCTAAAAACTTCAAAGCATTCTAAGTATTGCCATTTTTTTATTATTATTATTAATTCCCTGCTCTCAACATCGAACACATTTCAATTCCAACTAAATGAATAATGTAGTCTGTGCATGAAACCAAAAAATTAAACACGACTTTATTAGCATTTTTTCATGTCAACAGATGGAATGTGGATGTTGTGAAACATTTCTTTTTCATTCCAATGAATCATATTCGATGTTTATGGATCGCATATTTGTTCTGACTTTCTATCAGTGGCAGTATTAGCAATCTGGCAACAACGCAGATCGAGTTCCGCGTTGGTAGGAAATTCGATCCTTCATACGGATTACTGACGATGGTCAACTTGATACGGATTCACTAATTTTCCATGGAATTCGATATCGATAGAGAAAACTGACAACTAAACAACTTGATAATAAACAATTTTAAAACGCTGCCTGTAAAATCTAAAGGTAAGAATAATATTCTGCGTATTTAGTGGATTTCTATGTAAAATTGATTTTATTGTGCTGGAATTAAAACGGGCAAAGGCGATGTGTTTCTGTTTTTTGGAGAATAATTTCTTTTCTGCACGTGTAATTATTTTATATGTTTTTATGTATCAAATTAATAATGATATTTATTTGTAATTGATATTAATATTGTTCTTTATATAAATTTATTATTTATTTATTTTACAAAAATATTACAAATATTGGAGAAATAAATTGAAATTTTGATTTGATTTAAGTTAAAAAACGTGCCGATTAGATTGTAAACTATGATTTAAAGTTTTTGATAGTAATTGATCATTCCTTACAAAATTTGAAGCAAAATGTGATAACCATTATATATTATCCATGTAGTAAAATAATACTGCATTGAAAAATTTTTTTTACAAGATAATTTTTGTTATTTATGTTCAGTTATGTCTCTTTATGTTTTTTAACGTACTTTGTATCTATGTAAGAGGGAAACACTCTATGGGTGCTCTGTATTTTAATCTATTTGTTGCGGTAATCATGAATAGATTAAAAATAAATGGTATATTATTTTTGTTTTTTATGCACTTGTAATTTAAAAAGAAAAGGACTTGTTATTTGGATATATTCTTTGTTACGATGATTTTGTTACTCATAAAATTATGTTATTGTTGAGGAGTTCGGTTTTTCGTATCTCGGATGACTTTCAATGTTTCTTATTGGTTCATTTTTTAAATTTCTTTCACGCGCTATTGGTTTAATTTAAATTTCTTTCACGAGCTATTCTTATCGGTTTATTTAAATTTCTTTCGGTCCAACTAGTGTCTCGTATGCCACATGCGCCGCAGATGAGCATTAAGCTGAGGTTCAATCCACTGGCTGCTTTGTTGTAAACATTGTTTCATAAAACGAGGAGGCTCGATTTTGTTTGTGATGTTATCTTGCCTCGTTAGTCGGACTACCTGGTGGTAGTTTTTAGGGTTTTCTCCCATACGATTCGCAAATGCGAGGTAATTTCCCTAAAAATTCTTCTTCACCTTCATGGAGCTAAGTCAGACTTCTTCCTACGGGTGCTCCATTACAACAGAAACTGTCCCCTTCCTTCCCTCCTACCATAAGAACACACGGGTTCATGGGCTTGGACTACATGTTGCTGGTGACCAAGTGCGATAAGAAACAATAACATATATTCTTTGTTACATTAATTTTATTGACCATAAAATTATGGGTATTGTTTTGTAGACCTAGGTTTTTCAACGTTTCTTATTGGTTAATATTTTCTAATTTCTTTCACGAGCTATTCTTATTGGTTTGTTTAAATTGCTTTTATGAGCTTTTTTTTTTTTATTTAAATTTCTTTTAGGAACTTCTTTATAAAATCGTTTGAATTCAATAATTATTTTAAAATTTCTTTCACGAGCTTATTTTTTTAAAATCACTTAGAATTCTATAGTTTTCTTTTTAATTTCTTTCACGAGCTTTTTTTATATCTGATATTTATTTATATTTTTCTTCTTTGAAGAAGTAGCTACTCATCAGTTTTGTACAAAAGAAATTGACGTTTTTAAACATGCTATTCATTAGATATTAAATTGAAAATGACAATCGTTGTAATAATATATAGGTTTTTAAATTACGCAAAAATGCAGTTAAAAATAAAACTTAAATAAAATTATTGAATAACTATTAAATAATTTTACGGATTCCCCTGTATATCGGCTCAGCCCATTATAACTAGCCTATTATAAGTTTCAATTATTCTACATAACTGAAATCAATCTACTACTTATCAAATGATGCTTAAAAGATCCTCTTAAAACTGAAATTCCTTGTTTATTTGTGGTGTGCATATCAATATTATTATTATTGTTCAAATTATTACGTTGTATAGATAGATAACGAAGCATATTCTTCGCAGAACTGTTACAGGGTGTAGTCCCGAATACTAAATAACATTCCTTGTTCGTTTTCGTCATAATTTATTTAAAAATCCCCATCCAATTCATTCCAAGTGTTACATTGAATACGATTAGATTCAAATATATATCACGAGAGAAAAAGTAAACTTTTCTGGAAAAATACATCTCATAATCCCATCTTATTATCTTCATCCTTATTCCTAGAATTTCTTCTGCTTTGTTATCCATTTCATTATTCTTCGCCTTTCAGAGAGAGCAGTGTTCCAGTGGCCCTTTTCTTTCCATCTTCTTCACACTTCGCAGCTGCGATAAATTATTCATGCATTGAGCTCAAACTTTCTGCGTTTGTTTTTCTTTTTTTCTTTTCTTTTCTTTTTTTTTTTTTTAAATTTACTTTTATGTAACTAATTATGAGCTTACTAGTAACGAAATCAAGTTGGGGAGAGATTCTGACGGGGGCAACGTATGCCACTGGTGAGCATTAGGCGGAGGTTCAATTCGCTAGTGGCGGCTTTGTTGTAGACACTGCTTCAAAAGTCGAAGTGATCTTCCGCATCTTGCCTCGTTAGTTTGACTACCTGATGGGAGTTTTCCTAGTTTTTCTCCCTTACGATACTCAAAAGCGGTTCGTACCCCCCCCTCCCTAAAAGTCCTCCCGGAAGGTTTCTCTGGCGCTCGGTACCACAGGATTCGGTTTCGAGTCCCGGCGGTGCTATGGATGTTTGTAGTGGTTCGGAATACACTTTAAACTGTAGGTTCCGGTCTGTTTAGCCTAAAGTGTGCACAAGATGACCGTAGAGCGACAAACCAAATCCCGGAAGGTTTATTCACATTGGTGATTACAACTTACACTGTATTTCATAACTTGTACAGTGTCGGCAGAATGAAAGATTTAAAAAGTGGCTAGATTGTGCTGAAAAAGTGCAATATTGCAACTATTATATATATGTCTATAAATAGTTGTTTATTCCTTGAATTTCTGTGCTTGCTATCCATTTCATTATTCAGCCTTTCAGAGAGAGAGAGCAGTGTTCCAGTGGCCCTTTTCTTTCCATCTTCTTCACACTTCGCAGCTACGATACATTATTCATGCATTGAGCTCAAACTTTCTGCGTTTGTTTTTCTTTTTCTTTCTTTTCTTTTCTTTTTTTTTTTTTTCTATCTATCCCACCGTCCGATTGAGTCCAACGCCTTTTTTCTTTTCAACTCGCTCTTGGTCAAGTCTGGATTGGAAAAGAGAGAAGTTTCCGATCTGGGAAGGAGGGAGGGATGGAAGGAGGGTGAGAGTTCCGTGCCTCCTTTTTGGAGTAAGTGAGTTTTATGAGGACACCTATTTCCGAAGGAAATTGTGGTTGTGAGCTAGTCATAAAAAAGGGCCGGTGCTCATAAAATTGAGAAGTTCTGAAAGGAAGATCTTTTTTTCTTTCTTCTCTCTCTTTTTTTCTTTCAGTTTCTTAGAGCGTGTTAATTTAATTGGTAACTTGACGCCTGTACTTAGTGATGCCTTTAGAATTGATCGCTTTATTAAATTTTACGCATGATCGTTTTATTACATCGGTGAGAAGATGATTAAATTATTTAATCTATCAAAGTCTTGATTATTTTTAGGAACAAGAAGATAAGACTTGTGGCAAAAAGCGCGCTGCTGGTGAGCATTAGCGCTGAGGTTCATTCCGCTGACTCCTTTGTTGTAGACATTGTTTAAAAAAACGAGGTGATCTTCATCATCTTGCCTCGTTAGTTCGACTACCTAGTGGAAGTTTTTTAAGTTTTCTCCCGCGCTATACGCAGATGCGGGGTAGTTTTCCTTAAAAGTCTTTCCGGGAAGACACCTTCCTCTTTCTTCAGCGACATGGAGCTATTATACCTATAGGTGCTCCATCACAACATACGCTGCACCCCTCTTTCTCCCTACCATGAGTAGATTACTCATGGGATTTTGGATTTGATCTAGATGTTGCTGTCTACCATGTGGATAAGAAACAACAACAACAGAAGATTTTAAAATTATTAAGGAAGTGGTATAATACTTTAAAGAAAAATATCTTAATTATTAAACGTAAGAAGAAGCTTTTGTTTTTATTGTTATTATTATTATTTTTCCTTCTCTCAGTTCATAAAATTCTGTTGGTTGTAAAAGCTTTTAAGTAAACTTACGTCTGACAAACAGGTATCTCCTTCTATGAGGAAAATGTTTTCTTCATAGTCCTTTTCAGGCAAACTAGCCCATATTTGTTTTGCGCGTGACAGAAGACTGAACCATTCCAAAGACACAGAAATATGAACCAGTATAATAAGTGTCCTAAAGGATGGATTTGCTGGATTTCTTTCGGATGTTAAAAAAACAACTATTTTTAATTTACTTTTAATTTTTAAAGGTAGTATTATTAGGCACAGTATTCTTGGGAAAATTATTGCAATTTACCGACCATTATTTCAAAGATAAAATAAATAAATATCATATATATAAAAAAGCTCATGAAAGAAATTTAAAAAGAAAAACTATAGAATACCAAACGATTTTATAAAATAAGTCGTGAAAGAAATTTAAATAAAAAAATTCACTAAAGAAATTTAAATAAATCAATAGAAATAGCCCGTGAAAGAAATTTTAAAAATAAATAATGCTGTTCAAGAAATGTTTATACAATTTTTGTATATGTAACTGCTGAATAGTATGATGTAAATTTTGGTTTTAAATTTAAGTGTTTAAATAAAATTATTTTATATATATTTCCGTGTGTCATTTCATAGCATATCGCTATTTCGATTTAATAATACTTTGTTTACACTATTTGCATAATATATTTTTAGTCATCTTTTTTTATTATGTGTTGATTTTTTCATTCTCGTTAAAAATAATAATAAAATAAGAGAGTTCTCTTTTGTATTGAGAAATGTTTCTTGTGTGCATTTTTAAAATGGCTACTTTCCCAAAACTCGAACTTTTTAAAAAAATATTATTAAAAGTATTTTTAATGTCGAGTGTCTTATTCAAATAAGGAAATAACGAATGTAACCAAATAAAATTTGAGAAGGAAAATGGCTTAAAGTAAATAAAACGTAAATTGGGTTGCGTTCTACAATTCGGAATTTCTTGTCTTGATTTAAATATATGATTATTTTGCGTTGTTTTTTTTTTTTTTCACGGATTTGCATGAAATTATGTAAAATACTTTTCAATTTATTTGATAAAAAGTGTATCAAATATTTTAATTCATAAATCTAAGATATACACCTGTTTTTTAGTGATTTTCTACATCAATAAATAAATAAATTGGACGTGTTTTATTTTTAACTGTTAAAATTCTAAATTTTAGTTGTCATCAAATTCGTTTATATATATATGTATATGTGTGTGTGTGGGGGCCTGATGGCCGAGTGGCTAACGCTCTGGCGCTCGGTACCACAGGTTTCGGGTTCGAATCCCGGCGTGCCATGGATGTTTGTAGTGAAATCCACTTTAAACCGTAGGTCTCATATGATCGTAGAGCGTTGTGGGGGTAGTGTTACTCGCGTCCGTAGCGTATCTTCAAGCTGCTCGTGCCTCCTGGATAGTGCTAAATGAGTAACAGTGATGCAACCCTTGCTTATGGCATAAAGATTAACACCGCGTGCCGTTGGCATTCACAAATTTGGGACCTGAATGGCCGAGTGTCTGGCGCGCTCGGTGCTACAGGTTTCGGGTTCAAATCCCGGCGGTGCCATGGATGTTTGTAGTGGTTCGGAATCCACTTTAAGCCGTAGGTCCCGGTCTGCTATGACTGTAAGAGCATGGAGCCAAAGTCAGACTTCTACCTACGGGTGTTCCATCACAACAGAAGCTGCCCCATTTCCCTCCATTCATGAGTACGTATGGGCTCGTGGGCTTGGCCAGCCAAGTGGGATAAAAACAACAACAACAGATTAACTGTCTGTATTGTCAATTGCATTAGAACAACAATAAAATTTAATACGGTTACTCTCTGAGTGATTGCTTATTAGATTTGATGGCTATTGTTTGTTTGCTAATTAAATGAACCCCGAAAACAATTCAAATACTCCACAATCTCATAGACAAAAATACTGTTTAAAACCAACGCCAACTCTCCGCGGGGTTCTCTTTTTGGCGACCTTACCTGCAAAACCTGGCGCCGCTCACCGTCGCCAATCCGTGCAACCCTTTCCTCCGCTGCCGAACACTGCATCCGCGTTGCCCTAAAAGATTTCTACCTCCGCTAGTGGCATGTTTTGTTATGAAAAGTGAGAGAGAGAGAGATGAGATTTGAAGGGATGGGATTGTATGATTTAAAGATGTGTTGTGCTCCGTGATATGAATCTGGATCTCTGAGCATTTTTATTCAATCTTCGAGTCCGCCAAGGATTGGAATTTTTTGTAGGGAGCGAATATTTTTCAAGGGTGTTTAGATCCGGCACTGGATGGGATTAAGAGGACAGAGGTGAGTGATTGTAGGATGCGCTTTATTTGGTTTGTTTGTTTTATGTCGTGATTTATTGTAAAAGTAAATAAGATTTCTGTTAAAAATTTTGTTTTAGAAATGTAAGAAGGTATATATAGTAATAAGTAATTATAGTAATTAATTTAAACAATTTAGCATTTTAGTATGTACTGTATGCATTCTTTTTAAATAAAAATTATTTGTTTTAAGTATCGCTTCAGAATCGATTTGTGTAATATATTTTTACTGAATTTCTTATCCTAGAATATCTTTTGATCGTAAAGATTTATAATTGTAATTTTTAAATAAATTTTTTAATTTAAGATTTTTTTTTCCAAGTATTAATTTAGGATTGGTTTGTTGAATTTTTATTTTCTTGCATTTAATCGTTTTCTTCATAATTTATAAGAAAACGATTTTATTGAATTGATTTAATTTATATTTTATCCTTCAGTGCATACTTTATCAAATAGAGAGGCAATTTTTATGTATAAATCGTAAGTTTTAATGTATAAAATGTTTAGCATTTTTATTTATTTATTTTGTAAAAATTATGTATATGCACGATTAACAAAACAGCAACTGTTTTTTTTTCTATGCATTTTTTTTTTTAAATAAAAATAATTAATTATCTACGAAATTAAACAAATTAATATTCTTATTTATTAATATAGGGTCCCTAATTAAAAAGAATAAAATAAATAAAAGTAATTTATGCAATTCGACTGTATTTTTGTACAAACATGTTCGTTTTTTATGTAACAATAACAACATCCTTATATAAAAATTACCTTGTTTAAAAAAAAAAATATTACTTGACATTTATGTATTTTTTAAAATTAAATATATGTAAATGACACCTGATTTTTGTTTTATTTTGCACGCATTTATACAAGTAATACAGTGTTTATTAAGTGTGATACTTAAACGTAACACAAAAATTTTATTTTTTTATTTATTAAAATTTATTTCTTTTTTCATTCTTTTCATTAACGTTATTCGTTTCCCATTAATTAAAATACTATTCTTTATATTGTACTTTTCCAAGACATTTTTTAACATAGAGCAATTAAAAGTGATTTAAGATACTAAAGAACTCTTATCTAGTGAAATACACAGATAAAAAAAGTTCGTGTTTTTTTTTTTAATGTTTATTTTGTCATATCTCAATCGTTAGCTTAGGATTTTGTGCATGGATGATTAAGACAGATTGTGATGAGAATTTAAATTCAATGTACATCTCTTTTGAAACTGTTCTCATGACTGTAAATTATCAGTTTGCTGTCATAACTTTAATGAAATTAGAACACATAAAGACAGCCAGTAAGTTGCTTATAGATAGTATATAAAAAAGGAAAAGCTTATCAAAAATTAATTCTTGCACTTGAAACACTAAATAGTTTAAAACAAATTGAAAATAGAAACTTAAAGTTTTAGCATATAAACTAATATATATATATATGCGAAGTTTTCTTTTTCGATTTTTTTTACAAACAGATTATGAAAAGAAGAATAAATTTTTTTCCCATAATCTTAAACTAAAAAAGAAGTGGTTATAGTTGGTGACAAAACATATTTACTTAAAAGCAGAACTACAGAATCGTAAAACAAATTGATTTACAGTAATATTTAGAAAAATCAGTAAATAATGGTAAATTCTTTCAAATTGAATTTTAATTTGGTAGAATTTAATTCCCATTTATTACTAACTTCTTTTTTAACTTCCTTCTTTGACCGAGTTAGTTAAGATCTCCGTGAATGCTGATTTTTTCTACTAATATTTGTTAAATTTATTTTAATGAATTTATAATTATATTTAATTGAAAATTCATTAAATTGTGTAAAATTTATGAAATTAACAATTTAATGAAATTATAAATTCATTAAAGTGTGTTAATTGTGTAATAAATTCATTATTTGTTAAATGAAATTCCTCATCTCACGATTGTGGAATGATTTTTAAATATACAAAATATTAGACATCGTTCTTAATTCACCTCGCTGAAATTCTTTTTTAATTCCTTCTTTCACAAAATATTCACGTTTATATTTTTATGTTTTTTGCGTAATAATATTTTAATATAAAGATAAGCATTTTAAACAGAAGCTTGTGAAGTATTTGTGTTTGTGTGTTTAAATAAGCTTATGTTTTTAGTAAACTAATCGGATATGCTTTGAGATGTTACTAAATATATAATCTCGTAAAGATGATAGTAATCGTATAATAATAATCTCTATTTAATAGCGCAATTTATTTTACTATTTCTGTCCAAATGGTAAGCAAGTGAGCTCAGCGAACAGGAATAAAGATGAATCAGGAAGTTATGTCGGGAGAAAAAAGCTATCAAAAATAAAATCTTCGCTCAGAAAGCTTTAATTGTCATTCTACTTGCTTTTTCACATGTGGTAGATATCGTCTTTTAGAAATTGCTTACGTGCTGTTGAAGCGTAATATTATCACATCAGCCGAATTCGCTGACTAACTCTTTAGTCTACGTAATCTTTATTATATATCATTTTTGTAATAATATAAACAATAAGCGATGTTGATGTTTTGTTTCAAGATAAAATTTTTTAGTTATTAAGTAAATAGAAAATTTATTTTGACTTTATTTCAATAGATATTCTTTGTATAGTAGCATTTTACTGCAATAGTTCTTTCTCATGAAATTGTCTTTTTTTTTTTTTTTTTTTTTTTTTTTAAATATGTATTTAAACGAGCTTGTGTTGCTTTTATTGTAGGGATCTACTGGAATGTATGTTAATAAATATGTTTTTATACGTTCTGATGAATTCTTTCTGGTGAAATTATTATCTTTTTCAAAACGTGCATTTAAACGAGCTTGCGTTGCTTTTATTGTAGAGATCTACTTGAATGTACATTAATATATCAGTTTTTATGCGTTTAAAACTGTTGATATGGGATTTCATCAAATAACTTTAAATGGGAAATATAGTATCTCATTTTGCTAACAATAATATAAAAATTAAAATAAAAAATTTTATTATAACTAAAACTCTTTTTTTTTTAATGATTATTCTGGGCAATTTATTTATCATATGTTGATATGATAAAAAAAATTGCTTGGTGATATCTAGGCTTATTGTTGAAAGAATCATATACCAGTGTTCACGTTTGCTAACAGGAACATATATTTTAAAATTATATTTAAAAAAATTAACGTCATTTTTGGAGCAACTGATTTAATATATTATTAAAAACACATATTTTTATTATTGTTATTATTATTATTGTTAAATTCAGTAGATTCAGTTCGTTTAATTCATAATATATAGTTTTAAAATGTGCGGAAATTGAAATTCGAGAACAATAATATTTTGTCTTGGTGTTTAAAGGATACCATGTTTTCAAACTACGTTTTCTCTTAAATGAATTCAAAAATTGGTAAACATGTTTTGAAGCTTCTTTTAAATTGTTTATGCAAGTGTATTTACTTTAATTTCATATAACAATATTTAAATTATTTCAGTGTTCTACAAATTTTTCCTTATTAATTAAATAGTGTAGATGCGTGATAATAAGTTTGAATCATTTAATAAGTCGAATTAAAAACTGAAATTTTGTAAAATAAGTATATTTTTCTCAATAAACAACATTTTTTTTTTTTTTACAAATTACATTATCTCATGTTCAAAACTTGTCGAATGAAGTTTAATTTTTATTTATCAAAACAAATATATTCATTTATTAAATAATGCGGTTAGAAACTTTCATATTCTTTTTAAAAAAAATCCACCGTCAAATATAATTTTGATGGTTATAAATATTTTTATGAATTCTTCTATATAAACGTATTGCCCAGTTATGGTGTTTTAAAGAAAATTATTTTAATAGAATAATTAAAATGACTTTTAGTTTTTATTTTTTATTTCGATATTTTGAATTGAAATGGTACAAATACTTTTTATTGTTCCTTTGACAATGCAGATTATAGAGTCATGAAAAATTCAAAAGAACTTTTTATATATAGTTTAAAATAATATTTTGGAACATCAGCAAAAATTATAGCTATTCGTATTCCATTCGTATCACAATCTGCATGGCATTAAGAAAAATATCCCTATTTTGCCAGTCAGCGTTATCTGGTTTGGTTTTCATACTAATACGACATGCATGGATCCACCTCTAAAGCTGTCGGTCTCTTTAACTCGTCCTATTTTTTTGTCCTTTTATCCAAACTACATTTGAAGCATGCGACATTTATTTATGTTGGATATGATATCCATTTTAATGTCCATAATTTAATATCCAGCTTTATAAGTTATTTAAAATCCCTTTTTTTTATATTGGTTGGTTTTGTTATACCTTTTTTTTCAATGTTTTTGTGATTTTATTCTTATGCAGAATTTTAAGATTAACAGCTTATTTTTTTTTTATCCATTAATTTTGGATATCTCTATGGAAGTAGTGAAATAAAAATATGCAATAAATTTAAATCAAATACCATGGTTATTGATATATTATGTTGCTTGACTTTTTAAAATTAATAAAATATGTGAGTCATGCTTTTGCAGTTATCTGACTTATCATAATGCATGATCACACTTTTAAAGCAATTGATAGTAATTCATTTAATTGTTAAAAAGCATGGAACTGCCATACTGTCATTAATACCATTATGCACTATTATGATAATTTCTGATGGATTGATTTTATTTCAAAAGTTATTAAAATATGCTGGTTATTGTGCATTAATTGATTTTTAAAATTAATAGAATATGTGAATCATTTTGAAATTATCTCACCTCTCGTAATGCATGATCACATTTTTCAAGCAATTGATAATTATTTAATCATTAGATAATTTCGAATGATATTCTGTTAACTTTTGAAAGGAAATCAACCCATTAGAAATGATGATTGATTTCTGATGGATTGATTTCATTTCAAAAGTTAATAGAATATGTGAATCATTTTGAAATTATTTCACTTCTCGTAATGTATGGTAACACTTTTCAAGCAATTGATAATAATTTATTCAATCGTTAGAAAAAAGCACGGAACTGTCATACTGTCAAAAATATAATATTATTATGCAGGAAGCACACTGGAAATTAAGATGTTGAAATTTTAATAAAATAATAAAAATTTCGAAAATATAATTGGTGTAGACATATTCTACGTTGTAAATTATAGAGAAATGCTGTATTTAAATTAATATTTAATATTTCCTTGGCACATATATTGATTTATTATGGTTTCTTCGTGTGTTATAATGAAATATGATATTTCCCCATAGTAATATATTTAATCAGATTCTAAAAAGAAAAAGAAAAGATGTTTTATCTTTTATCCGGAACAGGAACAAGCGTTCCGGTCCATTTCGAATTCAAAAATTTTCCACTTTAGTTATTTACTGCGGTTTAGCTTTGAAGAATGTCCGCCGAGTTTTTGGTTCTTAATAATTTATTTTTCATCTGTAGTGGTAATGTTTTTTTTTTTTTTTTTTTTTCCTTACCCCAGACGACAGCTTCTCATTAGAGGTTGTTGAACCTCTTCTTTAACAGCCCAGTAGCTGTGCGTGTTAAGAAATGGGCGACGCTCTCTTAGATAACTTAAATGTTCCACACTTCGCTAATATTCTCATCTGCATATAACCTCCAAAGTACGACCGGCGCGCTACAACAACTGCTGATGATGATATGTTCTGGAGTTTTGCCCTGACAAACTGTCGACAATTATTCACAACACAAAGCGTTCTTGAATGGGATTCTTTTCGTCGCCTTATCAATTTAATTTGCGACTGAATCCCATTATTTGTCATGGTGAGGCGAAACCACATATTTTACCCAGGAAGGCATCTCATTGTTAATAATGAATATGTGCGCATGTCATTGTTGATGGTAATAATGAATTGTATAGAAGAGGATTATTTTAAATTTCGATATTTTTCATTGGAAATATATGTGATTGGGCTTTTTTTTCTTTATATTTATGGTATAAATATGATTTTTTTCTTAGATGTTTTATAAAATTTGACTATTTACATTTGGCCTACGTACTTTATAATCTTGTCAACCACTTTGATAATCAACTACGCTTTGATGGTTCAGCGTTGTTTCTTAGAAAGTTACGGGAAGGAATTTTCTGGAGTAACTCTCCTGCTTTTGAGTTTCGTATTGAGTGAAAGCCGTATTATAAAACTCCTATTGACTGTCGATACGGGGCAATTATTCATAATCATTAACAAAATTGCTAATTTTCAAAACAGTGACTGTACATCGTATATCATCAGCTTTAAGTGAATCGTTGTCTTGCAATCAATGCGCAGCAACATTTGCGGATAATGCGTAACAGTATTATAAAAACTCCTGTTAACTGTGCGTTAACTCCAATCGACTTTGTCGATATGAGTCAATTCTTTATAATTATTAACTGCGAAACTAATTTTCAAAGCAGTGACATCGTACTGCTTTGAAAATTAGCAAATCGTTAATTGTACATCGTTCTTGCATCGTACGTCAGCAAATCGTTGTCTTCTTGCCAGGCAACTAGCACGAGCTACCATTAGCCATTTTTATTGTTGAAATTTAAATATTACCAAATAAATACGCAGAATTTGACTGAATTTTTTTTTTTAAAATCATGTTGTCCTTGATTTGTGGGGAAAAAATGTGTGACTTCGACTCACCCATAATTATAAAGCAGACATAACGGTAATCATTGAAAAATCGCTTTTATATAAACCAACAAAAATAGATACAACCTTTTCTTTTTTAAATTTTTGTAAGTTGTGCCATTTGGTATATATCGTTTATATAGTATGCCATAATATATATGCCATATAATATTGCCATTTCATAGATATCGTTTATAGAGTATATATATTTTTAGTAAGCTTTGCCATATGGTAGATATCGTTTATATATAGTAAGTTTTGGTATTTGGCCATTTATTGTATATTGGGAAGTATATTCCTTTAAATTACAGATGATCTGCAGTTTTCTATTATATTTATCTTTTCCTTCAATTTTTTACTTTTTAGAAGAATTGAATTTATATTTTATGTATTTTTTAATAAAATTAAATCAGTATTTGTCATTATCAAATATATATATATAAATATAACAATACAAAAATAAAGAGAAAGTTTTGAAAACAGTGAATTATTTTAATACTATTATAAATACAAGATGATGTGTAAAGAGAATATCCTTAATTGGCTTTTTTTTTTACTATCAGTAAGAATTCTTTCATTTATTTCATACAGCTAAAAAAAGACTTTTTATTTCATTCTATTGTTAATTTCATAGAACATCAAGTTTTTATTTCTTTAAAAGTGCCTATTATTTTTTTAACGGATGCGGCATTCATCTATCTCAAATATTTGTTTAACAAATGATTCGCTAAAAAATGAATAGTTGTATAGTAGAAAAGAAAAGAAAATTGCCTAATTATCATAACTTCCGTCATAATTGTTAAATAAACTATTACGTCATTCTTTAAAAAGTCATGTTCTTTTTATATTTTTGTAAAAGTGTTTGCTCAAATCAATATTTGCCTTAGGGTATGACTGATAAAGTATTATTCTAATTTTCCATAAAGGGTTTCTTTTTAAGATTAATACAGAACACTTATTCGATGGAGTATTGTTTCAAATATCTTTAACAGATTTATTTTATTATATACTAATTTCAACTTTTATTTGCATTTTCCTTTCCTTTTTTTTTTTTTTTTTTTTTTTGAAGGGGATATGTATTTAGTAAAATTACGAAAATCCGAACTTATTCGCACAAATGAATAGAAAATAAACTCGTTCAATTTAATTGAAATAAAAAAAATTCTCTAAATATGATAAATTTCGCCGTGTAACAAACACGGATGGATAGCGATAGATTATTTGCTTTCTGTTTATTTCGATTCTTTGATTTCTATTGTAAAAATGTAATTTTGAAAATTTATTAATAATAATTTTTGTGATTCATATAAGATTTAATTTTTTTCAGTACTGGTGTTCGTCAGGTTTAATTAAAATAAAATTTTAAAACTCTCTCTTGAATTTTATTATTTTGATAATGAATCAAAAGATTTAAATTTAGTCTGATTCGTGGTGCTGCTGATGAGCATTTGGGCGGAGGTTCAAGCTACTGGCGTGTTTGTTCTAGACATTTCAAAAACGAGAAGACTGGATAGTGTTTGGGATGTTCAGCATCTTGCCTCATTAGTCGGACTGTCCGGTTGGAGTTTTTGGGTTTTCTTCCATACGATGCTTAAATACGGGGTAGTTCCCCCTAAAAGACCAGGAAGAAGGATGACACTGGTAGACACAGGTCTCCCGAAAGACACTGCCCTCGTTCTTTCTTTGTTGTAGACACTGTTTCCAAAACGAGCAGACTTGATGGTGTTTAGGATGTTCCGCATCTTGCCTCGTGTGTCGGACTGTCTGGTGGGAGTTTTCTGGGTTTTCTTCCATACGATACGTAAATACGGGGTAATTTCTCCCAAGAGTCCTCCCGGAAGACACTACCCTCGTTCTTTCTTTGTTGTAGACACTGTTTCCAAAAACGAGCAGGCTCGATGGTGTTTAGGATGTTCAGCATCTTGCCTCGTGAGTTGGACTGTTTCCAAATTTTTTGCTATACGATACGCAAATGCGGGGTAGTTCCCCCTAAAAGTCCTCCCAGAAAGCACTGCCCTCTTTCTTTAGTGACACAGAGCAGAAGTCAGACTTCTGCCTACGAATGCTCCATCAAAACAGAAGCTGCCCTCCTCTTCACTCCTTCCATGAGGGATATGACAACAAACAGTTTCAAATTTGTGTTTATATCCATTATTTGTGTGAATTAATGTTATAAACAGCACGATAGTGATGATCTGTGGTTTAACTAATTCCATTTCGACGGATTTCTCGATTAATTATGCTTTAAGTATTGCTTTTTTTTTTTCTCTCTATCAAAGAATTCGAGAAATACCCGAGCTGAATTTATTCAGCCGCGAGTAACTAACAGCTCAACCAAATGCAAACCCAATTCTTCTGTGTGCGAGTCAGAAATCTTGAGCAAGTTGAATTGATTCACACGTATTGCAGCGTTTAATTAATTGAGTTTATTCGTGACCGACCATGAATTGAAGTCGTGCCGTCCTTTTAATGCAATTAAATGTAATTGATCAAATAAAAAGTCCAAATGAAGCTTTGTGTGTGATTGAAAGGCTAAATATTTCATTTGTTAAATGTTTCTGATGATTTTTAAAGTATTTTAATTGAAACCAAAAAAATTTATAGACTAATATTTAGGTTTTTCTGATAATTATTCATTTTCCGCCACTAGTTTTTGCACTAGGCTATGAAAAACACATGTTTTCTGTTTATTTCACATCTAAAAAATTTAATCTTTTGGAAGCTTTGAAGTTTAATTTCCTCTTGACATGTTTTATAAATATAGACATCTGAAACATAACAGTTTAAAATAAAACTGTAAACTTTGTAGTGTTTTTATTTTTTATATTTGATTTAAATTTCTTTTGAATTGCTGTGCTGTACAATTTTTAAAAATTATATAAAAAACAAACATTTCGTTAAAAATCACTTTTCTTTTAACTTTATAACGTGACAAAAAAATTATTTTTTTTATCTTATCGAGTTATTTAATACCAAAAAAATAGTTTTGATATTTCTTTTAGTTTATTTTCTCAAAATCGTTTGTTAATTTCTAGTAAATAAATTATATGATGTTTTTTTATTTTTTATTTATTAATTTATTTTTTTTTATTTTTTGCAAGTAGAGATTTTTTTTTTTTTTTTATTGTTAAAAATATGTTAATATTACTTGTATAGTTTTTAACGGGACAGTCATTGATCTTATTTTGTTAATACTACTTACATTTAGACGTTTGATAGAAATAAATTTGGCAGTAATAAATATGAAGAAGAATTTGTTGAAAATTGTCTAGAAGTAGTATAATGACTTAGAAGAGAAGGATTTTCTAAATTAGGTGTGAAAAAAAAAAAAATTTCTTAGTAATATATTGGGTGGCCAATTGGGTCTAGCCTTTGGTACCACAGGGTTCGGGTTCGAATCCTGGCGGTGTCATGGATGTTTGTTAGTGGTTCGGAATCTACGTTAAACTGTAGGTACCGCTCTAATTAGACCAAGTGTGCACAAAATTATCGTAGAGCGACAAACCAAACCAGTAGTAATTATGGTGGGATTTTTTTTTTTTTTTTTTTATCGTTTAAAACCATTAAAAATTTTATCTTTAATATAATACATTTTAATAAACATTAATTACCATTTTTATTGTGATTAAAAGAATTATCTCATTTTCTTACTTATTCTAAAACACATTATGCAATGACTTCCGATTCGTGACGTTTCGTCCAAAATCCTGTCACCTTACCTCTGTTTATATTGTTTAACTATTGCATTACTCGAGAGTTCATCTTCTAATATTACCAAACCCTTGTAATGCACACATGAAACATTTGTTATAAAATAAAATAAAAGAAGATAAAAAAGAAAAGAAAAAAAAACCGGTCAGTGAATCAACTTGAGGAACAAAAGCGGTTAACCTGACTGAGTCACCTGCCCGCCAAGGATTTCGCCAAGTTGTGGCGTGACTCACCGCCAGCCTTCGATCTGCTGCTTTGAGGGCGACAAATGTAGGGAAAAAAATTGCTGTGAGTGGAGAACTATGCTCAAATGCACTCAAGCCGTAAATATTAGATGGGGTATGTGTCACAAGAAAAGAATGCCGGCAGTGGAAAGGAAAACTACTTTCCATTTTGTTAGTTGTAGTAATTGTTTTTGATATTCTTTGAGGAATTCAGGGTTTCACTTGGAAACCAAACCAGTTCTTATCGCAAATACTTTTTTTAAGGTATCCATTCATCAGAATTGTAAAAGGTTAAATGTGTTTAAATATTTTCCTGTTTATGTTTGTTTTTATTTTATTTTTTTTTAAAGAAAAGAAAAGCTCCAAATTATCGTTTGGAATTTTTTTTTTTTTTTTTTTGAAATTATATTTGTGGAAAATTAATAATAATTTTTTAAAAAAAATTAATTATTTTTTTTTGTCGATTTTTTTTTTCTTGTGCCTCAAAATATTATTAAAAAACAATTTCCCTCCAATTGTTTTTTTGTTTCTGTTGTTTATTTCAATTCCTTCCATTAGCTCACACTCTCCTATATATATCTTGTTCAAATTTTCAATCGTTCGTAAAATACTTTTTATTTATCCACTCAAGTTCACATGCATTTTTTTTGAACTTGTAGTGGATGACATCCACTTGATGTTAATACAGTTTTTTTCAAATATTAATTCAGTAATTAAATTTAATTAATTAATTAAATTTTTTTTTTACTTTTAAGTTGCATATATCTACCAATAGATGGCGCCAGATAAACTTTAAAAAAAGAATGAAAATTATTTATAAAGGACTTTCTGCAATAGAGTGAAAAAAAAAAAGTAGGAATTGACTTAAAAAAATTTTTTTTTTTATATATTACTTGTTTTTTTATTACCTTCTTAAAATTATAATAATAATATAAAAAATTATATATGCATAATTTATTTTTTAATGAATTCATTATATATATATATATATATATATATATATATACTGTATATAATCTGACAAATCGTCGTCGTTTTTTTAATAATATTTAACAATGTCTTGTATCTTTTTATACTTTCAGAAAGGCTAATTCTTAAAATTAATAAATAACAATGTTTAAAATAAGTTATAATTTAATGATGCGTAAAATAAATATTTGCTTAATAATCCTTAAAATAAATTGTATATAAATTTCATCCAAAAAATTCTTATTTTCAAAATCAAGCTAGGCGTTTATAGCAATGCTAATTTTTTTTTTATTTAAGAGATATTACCATCAATATTTAAATCTGATTTTCCTGACGTTCGATTTTAATTTAATAATTAATTTGTGTTAAAAAGAAAAACCCAAGATGATATGAAAAAAAATATTTTCGGAAATTAGTTTTATACGTATTTATCCTGCCAGCAAAACTATTAATGAAAATAAAGTAACGCTTTCAATTTTCATGATTTAATAACTCAGTCGTTTTTAAGCTGTTGGGATGCCATGCATTTCTTACAGATAAAAATAATACGTTAATGAAAAATAGTTTAAAAAAAAAATATGAAAGATTTTTCTGACTTTTAAAATTATTAATAATCAGTTTCTTAACGATAATGGATATCAGATTTTAAATTTAAAAACAT
This sequence comes from Caerostris extrusa, assembly GCA_021605095.1. Lineage (NCBI taxonomy): Eukaryota > Metazoa > Arthropoda > Arachnida > Araneae > Araneidae > Caerostris > Caerostris extrusa. The sequence continues at coordinate 4,255 of BPLR01006947.1, read as the reverse complement.
AAAAATATTCCATTACTTTCAGAGCATTTTTTTTTTTTTTTTTTAAGGTTTATTAATTTTCTTTTAAATCATAAACAAAACCAAATATTTTTAAAAGAAATAGATAGAACTTTATTATCATACATCAAAGGAAGAAACAATTCTTCTTAATTTCATTGACGAGTGATGACATTAAATTTTTTTGCAATAAGAAATTAAATATTTGTATTTAGTTATTTACATCGTTTAATTATTTATAATTTGTATACAATATCTTGAATATTTTCAATTAAAAAAAATATACATTCTTGTATTGTTATAATATATTCTAAAAAAGGATGGCAGAATTTTCATTTATTAAAGTGTTCCAAAATGAAAAAGTTTGAGTAACAATGGTTTAACTAATAATTTTATAAAGTGCTAAAATACTTTGCAGGGGATTATTTTTAAAGCTTTGGCAATAAAAGGTTATTTCATTTTCAATTTGAACATTTTTTCATTTCTTTTTCAAAGCAATTCAAAATTGGATCTTTTTGTTCTGCGTGAGTTTCTTCTAAAAAAGGGATTCAATTTTCCATCTCTTCCAAAAAAATATTTTTTCTCTTCGAAAAATTGGCTTTTTACCAAAAAAAATAATTGCATCATCATAATCTCCCACTCCTATAGATTTCAGTATTTTATTTTTCCTTTTTTGGGTTGGGGTAAATTGGTATTCTATTATGGTGCCCATGGAATTCGTTCTTTATTTTCTTTGGCCAAATCGTAGTCGCAACAAAAGCAGTGTAGAAATTCCAGAAAATCTTTCGGCATTTATGTCAGCGAATATTTCTGCTATTTTCATTTATCGTTTGGAGACTTAGTAAATCGAAAGGGAAAAATTATGGGGGAAAAAGTCAAAAGGGAAAAATAGAGTTTTTGATGTTTAGATAGAATCATTCCAAACGATTTTTGACAATTTTATTTCAATTGCTTATTGTTCTGGTAAAAATATTATTATTATTTGTGAACGAATAAATTGTTCTTAATCTTCAATAAAAATAAGTAAATAAAACCTTCTTTATAGAAACAAAAACCATTACATAATAATAAATATTTTAATAGTGAAATTTAATCTGGTGCATGAAAATAACTGTAATGATAATACACTTTTAGAGATCAAATTGCAATTTAATTCTGTCTCAATCTTATTTTTGATATCTAAAACTAGCATATTCATTCTTGCGTCATCTTGTATGAAGACGCTGATACTAAGTTTGTTTTTATATGAAGATGTTGATACTATCACGTCTGACTAATTCAATGAAAAAAAAAAAAACTCGAGGAGCTTTAAACTCCTTTTGTCTACCTACCGTCTAGCCTTACAGAGAATTGTTTCTTTTATTTTTGTCTCCTTGTTAAGTTTTTGATTCTGCTGAAATGGAAGGATTTTACTTGCCTTAAAGAATAAAATTAACCATATCAAGATATTGACCTATTATTGCCAGACGATGGTTGAATAACATAATTTTATAGTAAAATTTTTAATTATATTTTATGTTGTTGTTACCAATGGCTTTTACTATAAATCAATCCATACAAATTTGGCCACTTACCGTATAAACAAAAGAACATATAAACGAATTAAAATTACAAAGGGAAAAGACTAGACATTCTTTAACAAAAACGACCAAATGGCTTTAAAAACAAAATGTTCTAAGGATAAAAATGTAAAAAGCTAGAAACACCATAATAAAAGTTTCCGTGATCAGGATATGCTTTCTCTTAACCCTCCAGTAAAATCACCATTCTGTTGTACTAGGTAGAATCCAGTCCCTGGCAAACAAGTAGATGAGCCTTATTTATTTTCTGTCTCACATAAAACACATATATCAGAGTTCACAAACCCTATTTTGGCCAGATGTTCAGACTGTTTTAAGTTCTTAACAGAGCCTCTGACAACAGCCTCTTTGTTGTTCCATTAAATTTTTCAGTCATCTCCGATTGTTTTGAGGTTTCTCGTGGGTCTTAACACTAAATATGGACTACACACTACACTAATATATGATGACTTTGTCCTGAGTCAAGAGGAGGAAGGATACTGTTCGGGAACTTCTTCGTTTCCTTTTTTTTGCCTGAAGATCTACCCTTTTGTTTCCATCAATTCCAACATGTGATGGAATCCAATTGCATTGTTTTTGTGGATTATCGCAATGTTGATAAATGCCAGCTATTTGTGATTAATGATTTGCTTCTATTTCTCAAATATTAATGAAAAAGAATGATATATTATTTATTTTACACTTTAAACGCTATGTATGATATCTTACAGCTTCCTTCCTTTATCTACGTAGTGTAAAAGTTTGCGTAGTTGAAGATCATGAGATTCTATTTTGAGTGCTCTCCGATCTATATCTGGCTGAACCATTGATTTATTTGCTTCTGTATTCTTCCCAACGTTTATGGAATGTAGTGACAAATCTGTTTTTCCAGATTCCATTTAGTCTATCAAGTAGAAAATCGATGGACAGTTTTGATATCGGAATATTTCCTTTGCTGTTTCTCTTCTTGACTACTGAATATTTCATGCATTTCAAACACGAATGCATTTAAATAACCAAATTTTGTAATAAAAGGCAACCCTTTTTCCAGCCTCTCCAGGGTACTGAAGATAAAGAGTTTTTCTCTTTAAGTTTCAGATCTGAAGATGTGCTTTTGCTAGGATAAATGGCGTCTACCATCTTGCAGATTTTTGGACTTTGAATATATTTAAAATAAGAAGTTTTGCGGTGTGCTTTGTCTACCGCTGATAAGAAATAAATTAATATACGTTGATTGACATTTGCCTTTTTTGGTTAAGAAATTTATTTAAATCACAGTTCATAAGCAGAAAAACTAAATTCTTTTTATATAAAAACCGTATTAGACTTATTTTGGTCTATGGCTCTGAAAATTGGACTTTTTCGCAAGATTTGATGAGGTCCATTTGGGTATATTTGAGTGGAAAATTTTAGGGCTATTCTTGGAGGTGTTAGGGAAAGTGATTATTTGAGAAGACGGTACAACGCAGAAATTTATAAATGCTATAAAGACCCAGATATTATAAAATTTATTAAGATCAATAGATTAAACTGGGCTGCTCATGTATTTAGAATGAATGATTTAAACTCTGTAAAAGGCTAGTTTTTGCAAAGTCACAGAAAGGAAGAGGACGACCCAAGTCGCGATGGATAGACGCACTTTAAAATGGTTTTGCTGTACTAAAGGTTAATAATTGAGGAGCATTATCACCCAGAGGAATGCATGGGAATCTCTTTAAAGGAAGGCCTTGGACCACCCTGGGCTATTGATGATGATTGACATTTATTTAGAGTTTCTATTTTTGTTTAATCCTGTATTGTTAAAAATTAGAAACAATTTTGGTTTGTCCTATTTGTATTAAGTTATTTTTAAAAATACATGCCTTCTATTCTCTTGATTGAAGCTTATTTTGAAAGTCATTTAGCTGTTTATGTAGAAAAACAATTAGTGATAGGTACCATTTATTCAACTAACTTTTGGCTTACACCAGATACTAATATCGAACGTCGCAGAGTGACAGATAATTAAAAGCATATTCTTTTAATTGGCTGATATCCTGCGACGTGAGTTCTTAATATATGGTAGAATTCAGCTTAAAAGTCATCTTCAGGTCTTAAACTCGATTACTTCCAAATATTATGAATATACTTTATCTTCCTCGGCTATTGGCGGCCTGATGTGGCCATCAGGCTAGCGCACTGGCTATTGGTACCACAGGCTCCATGTTTTAAATTCTGGCGGTGGTATGAATGTTTGTGAGTGGTTCGGAATCCACGAAAAACTGTAGGTCTCAGTCTAATTAGCCAAAAGTGTGCACAAAATGGCCGTAGAGTGACAAACCAAACCATTCTTCGACTATTTGCAAAATACTGTTATTAAAGATCTGTGATTACTTTATTTTCGTTTCTTATTCTATCGCTATTTAAGTTATTAATTATTTATAGTATTTTAAAAATTTAAAACTCAAGTGATGTCGTATATCATTAATTTAACCTCTAGATTCAATACTTTTTTTAAACTGGGGGATAGATAGATTAGGTTAAAACGACTTAAGTATAGTTTAACTTAATGAATAAAAGTACACCCTAACAGTTGAGTTAACTTGCTCTTTAAAGAACAATACTTGGCTGAACACATTTATTTTTTTTTACTTTTGTTTTTGTTATTATGTTGAAACTGCGGGTCTATTCAAGAAACTTCCCATTTATACTTAGTTGAT
>BPLR01006946.1:0-80600 GCA_021605095.1 Caerostris extrusa | reverse complement strand
CAGGTAAAGATCTATAAACGTCAGCAGTTCTTAAAGATCCATTAAGGGAACACATAAAATATTTGTTCACTTGATCAGTAGAAGCAGAGGGATACAAATATTCATATGAAACAAAAATTTCGTATAAGTTCAAAAACATAGTCATTCTCTCGCTTTCCAATAAGAGAAGGTATTTTTGTAAAATCTGATTTGTTGGAAGAAGTTAATGACCGACTATATATCTGGTAAAAAAAAAAAAAGGGAACAGTTCATTAGATATTTTTGCTTTTCTTTGAGAAAAAATTGACAAAATCTTTTCAGATATGAAATATGTTTTGAATGATTTTTATACTACTTCTTCTCTCAAAATTATAAAAAATGCATAACTAAAAACATTAGTATATTAACATTTATCCTTAACACATAATTACATAAAATATTAACATATTTAAAAAAGCCACAAAAAAAAAAAAAAAAAAAAAAAGACTAGAAGAGAAAAAAAAAGAAAAAAACAACGAAAGGATTTATAGATTTTAAAAGTAATGAGTAAATAAATCAAATATTCAAAATGATACCAAATAAGAAAAATAATAAAGAAAATACTGGACTAAAAAAAGGATCTTTGCACTATTTTTTTGTAATTAATTTTACTAGTTAAGTTGCTACGTTTGTTTATAATTTGGAAGGAATGCTATCAAACTTCGATATGCTTTGATGTATTCCAATACATTGCTTATACTGAACCAAAGAAACCAACAAAGAACTGACGGAAAGATACATGTAATTTTATTCTTAAAATATTTTTATCAAAAGTAATTTTATTTTGCTATCCAAATGGATAACATGTTGAATGATTCCAGAAAATTCATCAATTTAATTTAAAAAAAAAAAAAACAAGACACAAAAAATTTTCAAATCATTTATATATATTTTTTTTTCTGTTACTACTTGTTAAATTAGTAATTAAGCTTTGCAGATTTTATGCATATATTTTGCTGTTTTGTGCAGTTTTGTGTTTTTTTGCTGTTTTCTGAGCAACGTTCGTATTGAACCGATTTATGAAAATTCGTGTTTTCTGTTAACCAATAGGAGGTTGGATAGTGAGAGAGATTTGGTCGTTCCGAACGTCAAATTCTCGTGTAAAGTTTTATCGGTGTTTCGTACAGTCCTGTAAACATGGTGGGTATTCAATCTTTTTCAATCATGATTTAATAATATTATTCCTGTTATTTGTGTGCTATAAAATAGTGAATTTTGTCCGGTTCGTAGTTTTTCTGTGATATTAAAAATTTTTATGTAATAAATGGCATAAAAAAAACTATTCTTGTTTACATGTAAGCCATTCAGAATTTCTTCCATAATTTTACCCTAATGCGTAAAATGTGTCACTAGCATTATCAGTTTTGCAATTTTTCATCTATTGCCGTCTGTATTTGATTAAATTTTATTGTATTAATATAAAATTGAATCTCGTGGTCAAAAAATAAGAGAATCGGGCTATTATTTCTTTTGAAATATTACGTTGCAATTTGCTACAGTAATGAGTTAAGAAGTTTTAATTTGCTCGAGTATTATCCCAAAGCCAAGCTTCCAAAAACTTGCCGTATAGTTCAAAAAATTTCAACAGTACACTAATTGCCTTTTGTAAACTATTAATTTATTAAACAATACAAAAGGTTGCAGGCATGGTAGTAAAAAGCTTGAACACACACATTAAAATTTATCTTTTAAAAAATTTTTGTTTTGAGTTGAATTCATAGTTGAGCATTATTCATAGTTGGCTTTTTAAAAGTGATCATAATGAGTTGATCAAATTATTAAATAAACCTTGACTAAAACTTATTTTTCACAAGGGGCTAAGAATACATAACCAAACTCTTTCATAAATGAACAATTTAGCACTTCTTATTATAAAATGATTTAGTTATTCATTATTGAATTCGAGCTTTATTTATTTTTTTAAGTAAAACCTTGCAAATAATTTATATTTGGTATGAACTTAAGGATGATACTGTACGAATTGTGATACTTTAATTAAAGTATTCATAATCAGTTTGTACGCCTTTTTGGACCATTTTCAATTTAAAATATATATATATAATTGTAAGTCAACAATGTTTTTGTTTAAATTATTTAAGCAATACTGAATGAAATCAATATATAGCATTTAAAACATTTTAATCAAAGTTGAGTACTTATTTTGTGAGCAAGACATTAGGTAAAATGTATGCTTGCATACCATACGTAGTGACACTTAAGCTTATTTAAGTTTATATAAAACTGTCGGTATAATTCACCAATGTATAAATAGTAACTACTTTAATGAAGTTAAAGGAAATAAAACTAAATGGAAATAAGTTTTGTAAGGTTTATTTCTTTATGAATTTTTTAATATTCTGCTCTGTATACTTGGCGAGAACATCTTTTAAGACTTTGCTTGATTATATTTTATGAAAAATGGATTTTAAAAGTTACATATCTATCCAAAATCCATTAAAATTATTACACATAAGTTTTATTAGACATCTAAGAATTAAAAATCCCAATCTATATTTTAAAAATGTTACTTCTTATTGAACATGTTTATTATGTGTATGGAGAAGCTTTGAGATTAGACAGATGTATTTTCTTAATCAATCTGATGATAGGCAACTCCTTTTGTTCAATGCATTATAAAAAAGGAAAAAAATATATATATGACAGTGGTGGTAAGTAAAAAGCTGTGAATATAAAAAAGGGATTTATTTTTTCTTTCATAAAAAGAAACATTTTATAAACACATTAAGCTGGAATTCATTACACATGGTATTTCATTCAAAGTCTTTATTTTCTTTGTCAAAACTGGCTTTTTTTTTTTTATATCTTTTTACTGATATTGGTTTCATTTTCTGTAAAGTATAATAAATATTCTTAAATAACTTTTAGTTTATTATGAATTTAAAAATGTTTTCCCCTTTCTAGTCGACACACAAGAAGAAAACTCGCAAGTTAAGGGGCCACGTCAGTCATGGACATGGACGAATTGGTAAAAAATGCATTTATTTTAGTTTTCACTTATAGAACTATGTATTTTCACTAAGTTATATTTCATTTTTTAATATTGTGTGAATTTTTTAATTAATGGTTTTAATATTTAATGGAACTAATTTCAGTATAAAATGAACTTATTTTATGAAATGTAGAAAAATTAAACAAAAAATGCATTTCAATATTTATATTGAATTGTTTTATTTTGCCTAGTTTTAAATTTGTATATGATCATTTTGTTATAAGTTTCTATATTTTTTTAAATAAATAATATGATTAAAAATGTATGAGGAAAAAATTCCGGTCTGTTTTTTTCTTTTTAAAAAATTGAATTCATTTAATGTACTAGTGTTGCATTTACATTTAAGTTGCCCAAGATAATTCCTGCTGAAAAATCTCTTTAACATTCAATTATTATAATTAAGAAAAGATAAATGTTTCAAAGTTTGTCAGACATTTGGCACTTTTAATGTTAATACAATAAAATATTCTCTTTAATAAAAATGATGTGTAAAAATCTTAGCCAATGTTTAACAAAAGTTGCCAATGTTGTTGTTAAGTCAAATAATTTTTGGCAAAAGAAGTTTTTAAAATTTTAATTAAGCTATCAGTTAATGTTTCATAAAGTATAGGATCATTTTTTACAAAACTGAGACATTATTTTGGCACACACACAAAAGTGACCTAGAAATTTGGTGGCTAGAAAATCTTTCAATTGATTTTATAGATTGGAAAATAAGCAAATTTGTAAAATTTCATAATGGGTTTTTTTTTTTTCTTAATACTTTAATGGTAGGTAGAATTAATGAATAATTGTTTTGTCTCATCTAAAATATGTTTAATTTTAAAGGTAAGCACCGCAAGCATCCTGGAGGTCGTGGTAATGCTGGTGGTATGCATCATCACAGAATAAATTTTGACAAATAGTGAGTGATTTATTAGAGTTTTTAATATTTTAAAATTGTTTCCTTACTTTATGAAATTTTGAGTTCTTATATAAGCTTGTAGCATGAAGCTTTGAAATGAAAAACATCTTACTTGCATTATACTGTTATATGCCATCGAATTATGTATGTTATATAATGTCATTATTTTTCATGATCTTCATGGTATTATTGAAATATCTATGGGCCTTATTATTTTGCATAGGCTACTGTAATAAGTGGTAGTAGTATTTTCCCTAATACCTTATGGAATTTGTGTTAATACTTCTTGTCGACCTTAATGACTAATTACTGTCCTGGATTTTTAACTTTTGAACAAAAGTGTATAATGTTAAATCATAGTATGCATATAGAATTGGGCAGAATTTCTTCTTTTATGCTAGAATTAAACTTGCATTTGTTCTAATGCAAGTTTAATTCTAACGTAAAAGGAGAAATAAAGTACATTTTTCTTAAGTTTATTATTGTTAAATATTCAGCTTTATGGTTAAATATTCAGTTTTACCATTAAACTATAATTAATAAAACTCCTGTTGCTAAATGATAATTTAAGTAACATTTTAAGAAAGACTTTATGGAATTAAAAAAAAAAAAAATGGCTTTCTAAGAATTTTTTTTATTTGCATCTCCCAGTTATGGAATATGAATGTCTTTTGTTATATAAATATTTTAAAGCTAAATAAACTAGTTTAAAATTTAAAATGAAAAAAAAAAAGTTACTGTTTATTAATTTTTAAAACATTTTTTTACGGATTAATACAAAATGAGTACCAGTTTTTAGATCTTATGAAAGAAAAGGTGAAAGTATGATTTTGTAAATAATTAGGAAAAAATTATTTATGAAGATTTCATTAAAAAATTATTTAAAAGGCTCATAATTTTTGAGATTACATTTTCTATTGTTAAATCATAAAAAATTTTGGATTATAAAATTATAATCGGTTGATATTTACTTGTTGATATTAAAATGAATATATTAATCTTGCAATCAATATATCAATCAAGCAAATAAAAAGTATTTTTACTTTTAAATGTGCAGTTTTATTTTCAAATAAAAGATTATTCTTAAGTTTTTTTAAAAACTTTTTAGCCATCCTGGTTATTTTGGTAAAGTGGGCATGAGGAATTTCCATCTGAAAAAGAATCAAAAGTTCATGCCCATCATCAACATTGACAAGCTGTGGTCCCTCGTCTCTGAAAAAACGAGAGAAATGTACAAGGACCATCCTGAAGGCAAAGCACCCGTCATTGATGTGGTTAATGCTGTAAGTTGGCAGAATCAATTAAGAAATTTTTTTTAAATTTAAAATGACTAATCTTTCTTTTTTATAAACTAATTATTTACTGCTCAGCTTTTGTGCAGTAAATGTTTAAAAAAAAATTATAATTTTATTTTTAATTTATGCAAGTAATTTTACTAATTCACTATTTTTTTAGCATATTCATTTATGAAACTTTGATTGCTTAAAAATTAGCTATTTTCTTTGATTCACAAATTTGCCAAAGAGAATGTTTAATATCTGCATTTTTAGTTTTTTTTTTTTCTGCAGAAGATTATAAAAAATGTTTCTTAATAACTGCTTAAAAATATGACTATATAATTGTGTGTATTATAATCCAATAAGTACAATAGATTTGCTTTTATACAAATAATGTTGATTATAGATAGATTACTTAGATTATTTAAATTGTTATTCGTCATTCAATGAAATGAAGCAAAAACCTGAGAGAAATAGGTATGTTAAGATTTTGACTCAACTGCTTAAAATTAGTTTAAAATCGGGCATTTCTATAATACTTTAAGTAATTTAAAATAGTTTTAAAAATGTAGATGAGTTAAAACTTTTCATTGTAGTTTACCCCTGTTTGAACCATTCGTTCAAAATTGTCAATTAACCTTTTTTAAAAAGGTTTCTGTAGTGATATATGTAAAAGAAATATCAAAAAAAGATAATTTAACCACCTATAATCTAGAAAACTGGCAAGAGGCCAAGTTCGACAGATACAAACAAAGCAGCATAATAGGAAAGAAAAGTATTTTTGGAGGATTTTGTTTTTAATAATAAATTCAATTTTAAATTGCATAATATGAGAAGAAAAATAGAGAAATTTCATAATAACTATAAAATCTTTCCCACACTATATTATGGATGCATTTTATTTTTAAAAAAAGTCCAAAAGTTTTTTTTTTTTTTAAATATGAGAGAACTTTTTGCAGCTTTTAAAATACTACTTAGATCAGATTTATTAAATAATGAGAATTAAATGCATACAAACTAAATGTATTTTATTGGTTACTTTCAGGGCTACTATAAAGTGCTGGGCAAAGGCAGACTTCCCAAGCAGCCAGTCATTGTGAAGGCTAGATTTTTCAGCAAAGATGCTGAGAAGAAAATTAAGTCTGTAGGAGGTGCTTGTATTCTGACTGCATAAGATGATCAATAAAACAAAAAAACTGTACAGTTTTAACTGGCTTGTTTTAATGTGAAGTGTGACACGTTTTTTTTTTTTTTATGAATTAAAGAAATGTCGCAAAAATTATTATGATTTAGATAAAAATACCATTCACAAAACATTGTACAGCTATTGAGAAAAATTGTTTTTCTGTTGAGATTATAATTAGTTTGTCAAATGCAATAATTAGAAATTTTACGCTATCATCCTGGATTACTGATTTATTTTTCATGGAATAACATTTAATAGATTTTCTGTTGTTTGTGACTCGCTAACTATTTAGAATAGTGATCTCCATTGTTGATTGTGTACACCTAAGATGGATATAATTGATATACATATGCAGTAATATATTTTATTTAATGTAATTGGTTCAAAATTTCTTAATGTCTTTTTACTTTAAGCATGCTTGCTTGTGAAAGATCTACTGCTTGGAACCAATATGTATGTGTAGTCAAAATTTAAATTCTTTTAAACAATTTACAATTTTTCTGTGGAATTTAATGCGAGAAATGTAATTGCACTTACTTGGCACTATTGGAAAATTCTGGAAAGAAATCAGAAATATATATATATCTGATGCTTTTATGATATGCTACCCGATACAGAAGCTGTGAGAGGTTCATTACTTTGAGGACAAAATTAATTCAATAGAAATTTTTTTTTTCTAGCATTCTTCTCAAATGTATGGCAGTTTTCCTCCTAGTAGAAGACATTGTCTTTCTTACCATCCTATGGAACCAAGTTAACCATTCCAACGACATTAACAGCATAATACTCTGATTTTCCTCGTCATATCAAAGCTTTTTGACCGCCACACTCCTCTGAACCTGCTGTGGATGCCAGTGGAAAAAAAAAAAATATTGGGTTTGATGGGAATTGATAAATGATATCTTGCTATAATAGTATTTGTTATGGCTTGCTTCGATGAGACAGTGAATTTGTTATAAAATTGAGAGACTTGTAAAATTAATTTAAATACATTTGACAATCAGAAAGCATTCATTGGTTCTGAGAGGTTGCTGTTTTCAATGAAGCTTCTGATTTTTTAATAATATAGTTGCAGGTCTTTTAACATGTTTCTTGCAAGGTTATTGATCAAAAGTGAACAGTGCATTACATCTGAGCAATTACATTGCTTAATGTCTTTCAATGTTGCCAGGATAATTGAATTAAAATCCTAAAAGATGAAAATGATTTAATTTTTAAGGGTTTTTTTTTTTTTTTGCACTCTTATTCAGAAAAACCTACTGTTAACCCTAACAAAAGTTTTTGTCTTTGAAATTACATTGGATGAAGTCAAATTTCATTATTTTTTATTTTACTATTGTTGCTGAGTTGCAAATAAATAAATTTATTTTATACAGGGTTCAATTAATTAAAAACAACATACAAAGTTGTCACACAGGCTCCAAATATTTTCATTATAAAATAGATGTAAATTGAATTTAATTTTTACCAAATATTACATCTTTGGTGTGATAATGAATTTCAAAAGCATATTTAAATAGCTGAGTCATTTTCATTTTGGAGTATATAGATTTGTCGCATTGTCTATACGCATTTCATGGAAGTTATAAACTAAATTCCTTGTCAATTTTTAATTTATATATATAATGAATTTGAGATATTTGACATTTATTTTATTTCAAATAAATTTTTCTTGCTGTTAAAACTAAGGACTAAGTTGTTGGAATTGGGCAATATCCTGTAGGAACTATCATATATGAACATAATTCTCAGCAATATATTGTAAACAATTTGTTATTGTTGTATATCATTTTCATTTAAAATAGTTGTCACTAAAAAAAAAAAAAATATTCTATGAAATGCATACATAAAAAAATTTTTTTGTGGAAATTTATTTTTAGGAAACAAAGAAAAATTCTGTAAATATACCAATTATAAATGGCTATTTTTTTTTTTTTCAATACAATATAATGGATACTTCTATCTTACATTTTAATAAGCTTATAAAATGCAAATAGCCATGAATTCTTTTAGTAATGGAGATTCTGTAAAGGCCGGAGTGGTTTCTGATCTAGTCTATGCCAGGGATGGACTCATTAAATAGGTCGAAATACCCTTCCATCAGGGTCGATGGGCTTTACAAGATCTGTCTGCAAAATAATGGGGCTGTGGTATCGACAACTGGTCACTAATTGCACCAAATTTTTAACTTTAAATTCTTTTATTTTTATCTTTGATTTATTTTTAGTATTTTGTTAAATTTTTAGAGTACCATTTTTATTTTTAATTTTTGGAAACTTTTTTTTTTTATTACATACTAACTTCAAGCACCCATCAAAATCGTAAATTGTATATATGAATTAAGGGGCCTGAATGGCCGAGTGGCTAGCGTTCGGTACCACAAGTTTTGGGTTCGAGTCCCGGCGGTGCCATGGATGTTTGTAGTGGTTCGGAATCCACTTTAAACCGTAGGTCCCGGTCTAACAGGATCGTAGAGCGTTGCGGGGGCATTGTTACTCCGCGTCCGTGGCTTATCTTCAAGTGATACGCGCCCCCTGGGTAATGCAAAGTGAGTAACGTCTGTGCAGCGCTTGCCTTAAGGCATCAAGACCAAGCTGTCTAAGTGTTTGCCAGCTGCATTAGGACAATATATATAAAAAATATATATACTAATTAAGACGGGGAGGTTAAGGGGTCTATCCTCATGGGTACGCCAGTTGCCAGTGAATATAACGAGGATCGGATGTCAGTTGTAGACATATCTCAATTTGCAGAGCAACCTCATAACTATCCCACCTTCAGTGCTATCTATTTGACAGTCGTGATTAAATGTGCTTTTTTGGGGCCAATTCAACTGTAGTTGGACCACTGATTGTCTGGAATAGAAACATCCGTTGTCAAAGCGGAAACGGACGGATCGATTACTTGTGAGGGGTGTTAGTCAGATAGACGCGGGCGCAAGGCAGTTTTAAAAGAAAAATATTAATAGCTATTATGAAAATTTATTTCATCTATTTTTTTCCTTTCGATATCATTAATTTAAAATTTTAATTGTAATTAAACTTCTGAAATCACCTGTTCCCTCTATTACACCATTCTGTTTGAATCCGTCCAATTTTTCACACAATCTGTAGTCAAACGACATATAAATGTAAGAATAAGATGTGTAATTATCTTTGGTAAGTTGTCAATGATTTATAAAAGACAATTTAAATTCTGGTGAAAGCATTTATCATTTTGATCAATCTTCAAATTGTTCATGAAACCATATCAATAAATATTAAATTTCAATATATTTTTTTTTTTCATTCATGATTTTTTAAAATATTTTTTTTAATTTTCCTTCCTTTTGAGTTTTGACATTTCTCATTTCACGACATTTATCTATTTCTAGAAGTGTGAGGTGCGAAATTTGGATTGATCAAATATGAGTCATTATTATTATTACCTTGTTTCATTATATACAACATAGTTAACAACATAGATATAATATATAATAACATAACGAGCAGGAGTCGATACCATAAAATATTTTAAATAACTAAGAAATCGAACAAGATGATGATTTTAATAAAACTAGTTGCTTTTTATTAACCCAATGAATACATGCACATCAGATATTTTTATTTTTGGCTGATAAAGGATTTCAAAATTCATATATATATATTTTCTCTTTCTAATGCAGCTGGCAAACACTTAAACAGCTTGGTCTTGGATGCCTTAAGGCAAGCGCTGCACAGACATTACTCACTTTGCATTACCCAGGGGGCGTGTAGCTTGAAGATAAGCCACGGACGCGGAGTAACAATGCCCCCGCAACGCTCTACGATCCTGTTGGACCGGGACCTACGGTTTAAAGTGGATTCCGACCCACTCCAAACATCCATGGCACCGAAGGGACTCGAACCCGAAACCTAGGGTACCGAGCGTTAGCTATTCAGGCCCAAATTCATCTATATTATTTGGAAAAAATCGAATAAATCAAATTCATAAATTCTCCCGCTAGGAATTCTGTAGGCCTAGGATGATTGCGTCGATCTAATGGTGTTCATGGAAATAAACCTGCGAGAAATCACACGTTTTTCTCTTTATATCTGAAACAGCGTGACATTAACCGTTCGACATAACATGGGTGATATTCAGAGAAAACAATTATCAAACTGTATATAATTCGGTATTTGCACTGCTCTGGAAAATAAAATTTATGATATCTTTTATTTACATTCACGTCTGTTCAAGACAGCATCTTCGCTTTCTTTAGCCCTAGTGTTGACCGTTCTCGACTTATTAGATTCATTCCGATTTTCTGATATCCTACACTTTTTATATCCATGTACCTCTCACAATATTTGTGCAAACCGAAATTTTTTCCGAGCATTATTTCTTTCATTTTGAATTCTGCACGAATTGTAGCATTTTTGCCTCCACGGGGAGACTTATAGTATTTCATTCCCAGGAGAGAGGAATGTACATTCTTCAACAAGTACATAATAACAACCTATCACTGAAATTTGACAGCAGATAAGTAGTGTTCTGGATAGTTATATTACATGCAATTAGTGTTTCTGTACTCATGAGAACAACCTGTCATTCACATCTGATAGCAGATATTCAGTGTCATGGATAACGAGACATCATGAAATGAGCAAATGTCTGTGCCACCTTCACAAGTCGAAACAATTACATACAGGATATGGACTGCACCATGAGTTGTACCATCTTGATTAGTGATAGACCATGAGCTGAGAAAACGCCTACTTCAATGAGAAACGAGGGAAGCTGACCTCCTCATCTTGACGGATTTTCTTAAAGGAAGGTTTTTGGAGAAGCAGAGGAGAGTTCTGCGACTGAGTCGACAAGAAGTGTTGTTTTACTCTTTCTCTGAAAGTGATTGAACAGGAAATAATTTCTGCCTGTTTTCAAAGTGAGCCGCTTGTGGATTCGTGAATCACGTTGTGTGATAATAAGGGTCTGCCGCAGACTTGGGGAAATAGATTCGTCGTAGACTTGAGAACTTTGAAAATCTCCGAGTGAACTGCACTTTAAATTTTCATTTTTCTTTTGTAAATAGAGTTCTGTATATATATATATATATATACACTCAAGAGCCAAAACATTATGACCACCCCTACATTTTGCAATGAACTCGCTTGGATGACGTGGAAGGCACGTGATCAGGTGGAAGTGGTATTTAACTGCTGATGGAGAGTCTGAAGAATCATTCTTTCACTTACTTCTATGTATGATGGGAAAGGCTGCGGATCTAAGCGACTTTGATAGAGGGCAGATTGTAATGGCTCGGAGCAATTATTTCCGAAACTGCAAGACTCGTAGGTTGTTCGCGATCTACAGTTGTTAGTACTTATGCAAAGTGGATGAATGACGGTGAAACCAGCAGTAGACGACATGGTGCTGGACGCCCACACGCTATCAAAGAAAAAGGTCGTCGGAGACTGTCTCCCATGGTGAAGCAAAACCGGAGCCAGACAGTGACTCAGCTGACAGCCCAATACAATGCAGGGCCAAGTAGAATAGTATCGGAGCACACTGTTCAGCGGACACTGTTGGATATGGGGCTACGCAGCAAACGTCCCACTCGTGTGCCTTTGCTGACCAAGCGTCATCGCTAACTGCGCCTGCGCTGGGCCCGGGAACATCGTGACTGGTCCATGGATCAGTAGGAGAGAGTTGCCTGGTCAGATGAATCACGGTTTGTCATTCATCACGCCGATGGCCGTGTCAGGAAAAGCCGTCCGTGGAATGTTCCAACAGGACAACGCCCCTTGTCACAAGGCTAAAATTGTGTTGGAGTGGTTCCAGGAACATGATGTTGAATTCCAGTTAATATCCTGGCCGTCTAACTCACCGGATCGCAATTCGATAGAACACATTTGGGATGTCCTGGGACGGCAGCTGAGAGTTCAAAGACCACCAATTCGCAATATCTCGGATTTGCGTGACCGTTGCTTAAACATCTGGTACAATCTGTCTCCGGCCATCTACCAAGGACTTGTGGCATCCATGCCAAGGCGGGTTGAAGCTGTGTTGCGCGCCAAAGGTGGGCCAACTCGTTATTGACAGGTGGCCATAATGTTTTGGCTCTTGAGTGTATATATAGTGCTTGCAAATAAAAAAGTGTTCCCATGATCCTGAAAGTGACCCTCTTCTTGAAGCCGTCATAGGTCTAGTATAGGCAGGGACGTTACAAACTGTATGACGCACCCTGTAATATTACTCTTAAACGAATATTTAATTATTATTATTAAATGAATAGAATAGTTACAGTTTAAGGACATTTTATAATTTCACCTGTTAAGTAAAGATTCCTACCATTATAAAGTTGACAGAAAGAAGCAACCTGGAGTAAAAGACAGAGGAACAAATCCAAAGCACGCATGAAACTTCAAGGAAAACGTGGACGAAAGAAGATAGAGAAGTCTGGTTTTTATTGGAAAGGGTTGACCATTTGAATAGAATAATTAAAAATACACCAGATGAGTTAATTTAAGATCGTTTTATTCCTTTCGGAGCCTGATGGCCGAGTGGCTAGCACTCTGGGCTCGGTGCCACAGGTTTCGGATTCTTATCCCGGCTGTGCTATGGATGTTTGTAGTGGTTCGGGATTCATTTTAAACCGTAGGTCCTGGTCTAACAGGATTGTAGAACGTTGCGGGCGCTGTGTGACTTGCGTCCGTAGCGTACCTTCAAACTACACGTGCCCCCTGGGTAGTGCTCAATGAGTCACAGCGGTACAGCCCTTGCTTATGGCATAAAGATAACTGTCTCTATATTAACAGCTGCATTAGAAAAATTGATATAGAACGCAGATTACTTGCTTTACTTTGTTCTGCTTGTTTCTTCTTTGTGTGTTACCCTTAATGTAATGGATTGATTTCCAATGAAGCCAAATGTTACAACAACATTAAATATCTTATTTAAAAAGAACAATTCAAATGGGATTGGTCTTCAGGGAAAAATAATTATGGAATAGAGAGTTTCATTTATTTATTTATTTTCTTTCCATGCAGCTACAAATTCCAGATATGTTCGTATATCGTATTTTTCAATTCCTCATTGAAGATTGTGGTCAGGGGACGGATTTAGATGAAGAGAGGCCCTAGGCTATTCCACTTATGAGGCCCTTTCACCTCCCATTTTTAAGTTTGTAAATTACACGTGAGATCATAAAATAAATCATTACTGGGATATATATCAATATGTTAAATGAAACATGTTGTGATTGGTACTAATCTTTATAAAAAATGTGGCAAAAAAAAAAAAAAAAAAAGTCAAGAACACTTATTTGGACATTTATTCTCAGCATCCTATAGAGTACTTGTAACAATAACTAATCAAACATAACACACAACATTTACAAAGAAACAAAATTCAAATAATAAAAATCTTTGCCCACGAAAATAAAATATGCAATAAAAAATTATCATATTTTCTATTAAATAACTGAACGTACGAACAATGTTATACGTTGGTGCAATCTAGTATATACAAACGAACAGACCCAATGAGCCCAGAACACGTTGATCTTAACCAATACATTTTTATGTTTGTTGATTAGTCATATGTGTAGAATTTCTCCTTATTTTAGATTCAGTGTTTTAGTGTTTACTGTTTTTAGAATAGTATAATTTTAATTTTGATAACAATTTGAATGCAGGACCCTCTTGATCTTGAGGCCCTAGGCTGAAGCCTAGTTAACCTATAGGAAAATCCGGCCCTGGTTGTGATATTGCAGAGGAAAGAGCAAATTGATCCTTCGTCTATGGTGCCGAAAGACTTGAAAGAATCTCACTTGACCTTTGTTATAGGTTATTGGCAAGATGGCATTGCATGTTCTTTAGTGACTTGTTCATGATTGGTTAAACCGACCAGTCTTCAGGCGTACTTTCCATCACCATCTCTTTTCTCAAGTTGTTCAATATGGATTCATCAAAATTCACCGCGATGTTGACTTCCGTTTCTCCTGGGACGTGTTTCCGGCACACGACCATCCCCCTGGTCAGCGTCCCGTCGCATTCCACGGATGCAGAGCGTCGCAAACTGGTGGTCACGCAGTCTGGCCGCAGAGCTGCGACTGTGGCAAGGACATCGCAGTCCAGAAACTGGCAGTAGCCTTCCTTGTGACACACCTCCGTCACGATGGCAGTGGCAGATTTCAGAAGGCGGGCCTTTGGAGTGGGCGGGGCTAACATTGCCTCGAATTCCTCCTGTAAAGAGACAGGCTGGATTTAAGCTTGATTTCAACCAGATACTACGAAAAGCAAGTCGCAAAATTTCAGCCAATCAGAAACCTATTTCCTTGCCCACTGTGCTTGCTGATTGGCTGCTGTTTTGTGATAAGTGATAGTGTTTGGTGAGAATTCAGCTTTTAGTTAGTTGATAAAAATAATTACCGTATATTTCCGTGAAATGGGGCCTGATGCCCGTTTGATGGTTTAGTGACTAGTGCTATGGAACTGGGTACCACAGGTTTGGGTTCGAGTCCCGCTGGTGCCATGAATGTTTTTAGTGGTTCGGAATCCACTTTAAACCGTAGGCCCCGGTCTAATATGACTGTAAGACTGACAACCTTATTCTGTAAAAGTCAGCGTCACAGAGCCAAGTCAGACTTCTACTTACGGGTGCTCCATCACAACAGTGGTGGCCAATTGGCTAGCTCTCTAGCCTTCGGGTTCGAATCCAGGCTGTGGCATGAATGTTTCTAGTAGTTTGGAATCCACTTTTAACCGTAGGTCTCGGTCTAATAGGATCTAGCGTTGTGGGGGTAGTGTGACTCACGTCTGTCGCATATCTTAAAGCTACACGTACCCTCTGAGTAGTGCTAAATGAGTAACAGCGCACAGTCCTTTGTTCTGGCATAAAGATTAACTGTCTCTGTATTGCCAGTTGTATTAGAACAGCAACATATTTCCGTGAATACGCCAAGAAGTTTTATAATTATTTTTAAAACTTAAATACAGGGATTGGTTTCTATACGGATCCGTTCATTTCGGGAAGGGGGAGGAAACCTGCAAGCATCATTTTTTTTTTTTTTTTTTTTTTTTTAGTCAGGTGCAACTGATAACATCGCCAAATATTGCTAAACATAACAAATTTTTTATTTCTTAACTAAAGAAATTTACATTTAGTTTATGTAGTCTATGTCTATTACATTTTAGTTTATGAAAAAGTTTTTTTTTTTTCATGAAATAAGTCATTCGCTTATGAAAATGAGTTGTTTTATTTTTCAAATTGCTTATATTGCTAATTTGTTGCATCGTCACCAAAACGAAAAATCAAATGTTGGCGAAATGTGCTGTCGGCTAACGAAAAAGTACTAAAACTTACACTAGAAATAATAATGGAAATGTGTTATTCAACTGATAAAGAGATTTTAAATTGTGTCTCTCACCCTGAAACATCTTGAAATATCATTACCAATCATCATTCACAAAGTGAATAAGTTTTACAATAAATATATTAAATCAAACTATTGGTAACAAATTATTCTAAAAATGAAATAACTAAATATTGATATTTTTTGATAAAATTTTTGTCACATTTTTTTCAATTCCTTCTATTAGCTCACACTCTCCCTCTATATATCTTGTTCAAATTTTCAATCGTTCATTTAACACTTTTTATTCATCCACTCGAGTTCAAATACATTTTTTTTAACTTGTAGTGAATGACACTGGACGTTAATACAATGTTTTCAAATATTAATTCAGTCATTAAATTGAATTCATTAATTTTAGTTTTTTTTTTTTTTAGATTTAATTTGCATGTATCTACCAATAGATGGCGTCAGATAAACTTAAAAAAATGAATGAAATTTATTTATAAAGGTCTTTCTCAAATAGAGTGAAAAAAAAAAAGTAGGAATTGACTTTAAAATTTTTTTTTTTTTTTATATTACTTGTTTGATATTTACTTGAATATTTTTTTTTTTCTAGAAATAGCACAGAGAGCTTACCCAGTCTATACCGTACTCCAAAACTGTCTCCCAGGGGACAATATGCACGGGACACTGGGATTCGGTCAGTACGATGTTTGCAGCTTCGGGGTCGCAATAGAAATTGAATTCAGCAGTCTCTGTAGTGTTGCCCACTCCTGTAGAAAAAAAAAAAAAAAATTCACAGCTAATTATTAACTGCTTCACAGTTCATAAGCAGAAAAACTAAATTCTTGTTACATAAAACCCTTATTAGACCAATTTGGATTTATGGCTCTGAAACGTGGACTTTGGCGAGATCTGACGACACCCATTTTGGTCTAGTTGAGCTGAAGATTTTGAGGGCTGTTCTTGGAGGTGTTAGGGAAAGGGATTGCCGGAGAAGACGGTACAATGCAGACATTTATAAATGCTATAAAGACCTCTAAATATTCTAAAATTTATTAAGATCCATAGATTAAACTGAGCTTCTCATTTATTTAGAATAAATGATTTAAACCGTGTAAAAAAAGGCTCGTTTTGGAAAAGCCACAGGGACAGAGAGGAAGAGGACGATCGAAGTGGCGATGGATAGACGTAGTTGAAAAGGATTTTGCTGTGCAAAAGATTAAAAATTGGTGAACCCTTGTCACCCAGAGGAATGCATGGAAATGTCTTCAAAGGAAAGCCTTGGCCCACTCTGGGATGTCGTGCTATTGATGATTAGTTATTAACTACTACTAAAGGCAATATCACTCGGGCATCATTTTTTAACGAACATTGAACATATACAAGTTGCTGGTAAATATCCAGTTTTTCCCATTACTAGTTTTTATCTTATTTCGCTCAAATCAGCTACTTGTTAAGGGCAGCAGAGTTGAGAACTAATGAAAACAAGTTCCAAGTGCATAATAAGTGATAGTGTATTCCTGATTTGGCCTGACGGCTGCGTGACTAGCACTCGGTGCCACAGGTTCCCCTTTCCAAAAATAGTACTTTAATATCATTTAATGGTGTTTTTTGAAACTTTTTGTACTAATATTTCTCTCTATCATACTTTTCAGATATACTAAAAAAAATGAAGAAATTCTATTGAATAATTTTAGCTGCAGGCAGCTAGCAACAAATAAACTTGATTTATCAACAGAATTTTCAAAAAACACCTATCTTTATTCAGCAGGAAATTGGCAGCTATGACCTTAAGTCAGGGGTGGCCAACTGAAATGATGTTGCGGGCCACTTTAGAAAGGGCATCCTAACTCAGAGGGCCGCATATAAAATTACAGATCCCCCTATTAGATTTAGACTATAGTGGGTCTAAATTTAATAGGGGGATATAATTTTTTTGGAGTGAAACATTGAAACATAATGAGTTATTATTTTTGTGTTAACTATTATTCTTACATGTAAACATAGATAATAAGGATACTAAACACGCATTGTAAGGGAATATATAATACTAAAAATGAAATATAAAAAAATATATCAATATAAATGAAATATAAAAAAATATATCAATATAAATGAAATATAAAAAAATATAAATAAAATCACTAAAAAAATATTTATTTTACTAGTGCGATAGTTGTTTCTCCACTCTTCCACTCAGCTTTTGAAAAAAAAACGATTCACAGGTGTAAGGTGAACCAAAAGCGCTAACAACTTGGACTAAGAATCTGGTTTGCTCTGCTGTCAACAATCAACTGTACGTAGTTAGGGTCTCTGATGTCACTTAAAGTGAAACATAAAACTTCTTATATTAGATGTTCCACGATCCGCACACCTCATGAGTTCGCGCAGAATATAATTTAATTATTCTGTGAACTCATAACTGTAAACTCCTCAATAAAGCAGCGCCCTGGTGGCCAAGTGACTAGCGCTCTGGCCTTTGGTATCCTAGGCTTCAAGTTCGAATCATGTCCGTGGCAGGGATGTTTGTAGTGGTTCGGATTCCACTTTTAAACTGTAGGTCCCGGTCTGTTTAGCCCTCGTGTGCACAAGATGACCGTAGAGCGACAAACCAAACATCAATAAAGTTGGCAATATCTGTCATATGTGTTTTTTTAATAGATTGGTTTTCACTCCTTTGGCCATTCTAAAATAAATATATTTTGTAAAAGTGTGATGTATCTCACTGGTGTGATACATCTCGGAAAATATTCAAGGTGGGCAGCGGGTTGGACCACTGCATTAAGCATTATCAATTATTCCCACACTTCAGTAAAATGATTACAATGGAAAATCAATTTTTACCTTTATAATTCCCTCCCAGGATCACGATCTTGCTGAGCCTCCCCGTGAATTCAGGATCCAGCCTGTGCGCCAGGGCTACGTTGGTGAGGGGCCCCAAGACCACCAAGGTGATGGAGGGGTGCTTCTTCGATAAGGCTACGAGGGCGGCCGGGGCAGGAGTGTCTTCCAACACTCCCTCACCGGTCGGAAAGAGGTGGCCGCAATCGCCGAAGCCGTCTGAGCCGTGCACGATTTCGGGGCGTACTTTGTCTGTGAGCAGGGGCGCACTGCTGCCCCGGTACACGAGCACCTGGAATATAAAGAAAGAAATTACGCTTCCCGGGCCATTTTTCAATTCCTTCTATTAGTTCACACTGTCCCTATATATATCTTGTTCACATTTTCAATCGTTCATAAGAAGACTTTTCGTTCATCCACTCAAGTTCAAATACATTTTTTTTTGAACTTGTAGTGGATGACACTGATGTGAATACAGTTTCTTCAAATATTAATTCATTCATTAAATTTAATTCATTAACTTTAATTTGTTTAGATGGAAGTTGCATATATCAACCCATAGAGGGCGTCAGATAAACTGAAAAAAATGAATGAAAGTTATTTATAAAGGACTTTCTGCAACAGAGTGAAAAAAAAAATTGTTGGAATTGACTTGTTTCCTTATTTGTAGCACTACTCAATTCTCAGTTCTCTTGCCAAAATTCCTGTACAAAAAATTAAATAATAAAATAACACTTCACAGCCATTTTTTTCCTTATTTATATTGGCTAGCGCTTGGGGCCTGATGACCGAGTGGCTAGCGCTCTGGCGCTCGGTACCATAGATTTCGGGTTCAAGTTCCGGTGGTGCCATAGATGTATGTATGTAGTGGTTCGGAATACACGTTAAACCGTAAGTCTCGGTCAAACAGGATCGTCGAACGTTGCGGTGGTATTGTTACTTTGCATCTGTAACTTATTTTCGAGCTACACGCACCTCGTGGGTAGTGCTAAGTGAGTAACGTCGGTACAGCTTCCCTTAAGGCATCCAAGACAACTGTCTAAGTGTTTGCCAGCTGCATTAGAACAAAAAATTAAATAATAAAATAGCACTTCTTAGCTGGTTTTTTTCTAATTTATATTGGCTAGCGCTGTGGCCTTTGGTACCACAGGCTCCAGATTCGAATCCTGGAGGTGGCATGGATGTTGAGTGGTTCGGAATCCCCGTTACACTGTAGGTCTCGGTCTGATTAGATTAAAGAGTGCAAAAAATGACCGTATAGCGACAAATCAAACCAAATTTCATTTTTAGCTCAATTAAAATTTCATGGTATTATGTTTGTATATTTTATCTTTTGTTATTTATCTATCATGTATTTTTTTTTTTTTTTTGTATCTTATGCTCCTTGTTAAATTCAATTCAAACAACCTTCTGCCTTCAATAGCAATAAAAAAATAGCAAATATCTTTAACTCAAGATCAACTCTTGTAATAATCCATAAATGGCATTGACACTTTTAATTTTTATTTTTCGACAAACTTGATGCAATTTTTTGAAGTGCTCTAAAAATGTTCATTTGCCACGAGAGCTTTATAACGAACGTGGTCCATAATGTACCAAAATGACAGTGGCCGTATGATTTTCAATAATGTTCAATGATGACCGTAGTTGCATTTTCCGATAATAACCATGGCTATCTGATTTTTCATAATGAGCATGGCCATGTGATTTTCCATAATGTTCCAAAATGATCGTGGTCATGTGATTTTCAATAATGTTCAAGAATGACCATGGCTATATTTTTCCATAATAACCATAGGGGAGCCTGAATAGCCGAGTGTCTAGCTCTCTGGCTCTCGATACCATGGATGTTTGTAGTGATTCGGAATCCCCTTTAAGCCGTAGGTCCTGGTCTCATATGACAGTAGAGCGTCACAATCAGACACACATCAGACTCCTCACACACATCCTTTCCAAACTGTAAAGGGGCAACTCAGTTCTAGGCACAGTGATGGGGTGAGGTGTAGTAGTAGTAGTAACAATAACCACGGTCATTTGATTTTCCATATTGTTCCAAAATGCCCGTTGTCATATGATTTTCCATAATGTTCCAAAATGGCCGTTGTCATATGATTTTCCATAATGACTATGATTATATGATTTTTCCATAATGTTACATAATGACTACGATTATATTGATTCTTCCATAATTTTACATAATGACGGTCTTATGTACTTTTACAATTGTAAAAATCTATTGAAAATATAGCAATAGTGATTGGACGTAATTTTGTTACAATAGTTCTTTGTTAAATTGCTAAGCAAATGTTTAGTTAAGAATAGGATGTATGAATTTCATTAAAATTTTTTTGTTTACAATTTTTCTTCAATGATTTTGAGGGCGCAATAATTTAATCAAAATCCTTAAAATCATGAGATCTTCAATAATTTTTTTTTTTGTAAAGATTCTTGCTGTTATTTCTCCATTTCAAGAGTTAAAAATTCTAAAATATGAATCATAGCCATTATTTTACGCGTCTCAGCTTTATTTATTAGCATCATATATAATATGTGGCGACATCTCGAACCACATACTGGGACATACATCAGATAGATCAGGTCAGATAACATCATACAGATAATACGGATAAAATGACGCTTATTATCAAATAACACAAAATTTATCATTTTATTAACATACATATCTTTATACTATATATAATTCTCCTGTAAGTGTGTTTGTCATTGAACTCCTCCTAAACGGCTGGACCGATTTGAATGAAATTTTGTGTGTGTTTGAATGGGTCCCTGGACGGTTTAGATTCGCAACTGGACCCGGTAGGTGGCGCTGCGATCAGGTTCCAGGATTTTTTTATTTTTATTTTCAGGGCTGGACAACGTCTACCGTCTGTGTCTATTATATGTATATATATACACTGAAGTGGCAAAAGTCATGGGATACCTCTTAATATCGTGTCGGCCCTCCTTTCGCCCGGCGAAGTGCAGCAACTCGACGTGACATGAACTCAACAAGTCGTTGGAAGTCTTCTGCAGGAATATTGAGCCATGCTGTCTCGATAGACGTCCATAATTGTGAAAGCGTTGATGGTGCAGGATTTTGGGCACGAACAGACCTCTCGATGATGTCCCATAAATGCTCGATGGGATTCATGTCGGGCGATCTAGGTGGCCAGATCATTCGCTGGAATTGTCCAGAATGTTCTTCAAACCAATCGCGAACAGTTGTGGCCCGGTGACATGGCGCATTGTCATCCATAAAAAATCCCATCGTTGTTTGGGTACATGAAGTCCATGAATGGCTGCAAGTGATCTCCAAGTAGCTGAACATAAGCATTTCCAGTCAATGTTCGGTCCAGTCTCACCAGAGGACCAAGTCCATGCCATGAAAAAACAGCCCACACCATTACGGAGCCACCACCAGCTTGAACAGTGCCTTGCTGACTGTTTGGGTCCATGGCTTCGTGGAGTCTGTGCCACACTCGAACCCTACCATCAGCTCTTACCAACTGAAATCGTGACTCATCGGACCAGGCCACGGTTTTCCATTCATCTAGGGACCAACCGATATGCTCACGTGCCCACGAGAGTTGCTG
Organism: Caerostris extrusa; assembly: GCA_021605095.1. Taxonomy (NCBI): domain Eukaryota; kingdom Metazoa; phylum Arthropoda; class Arachnida; order Araneae; family Araneidae; genus Caerostris; species Caerostris extrusa. Next base: position 58,452 of record BPLR01006946.1, on the reverse strand, counting down.
CAAGCGATGTCGTTCTGTCAGTAAAGGCACTCGAGTCGGTCTTCTGCTGGAATAGCCCAAGAAAGCCAAATTTCTCCGCACAGTTCTAACAGACAAGTCCCTTGTACGTCCCACATTGATTTCTGATGTTATTTGACGCAGTGTTGCTTGTCTGTTAGAATTTACGACTCTTTGCAGACGTCGCCGGTCTCGGTCGTTAAGTGTAGACGGTCGACCACTGCGCTGTCCATGGGGGATGTTATGCCTGAAATGTCATACTCTCGGCACACTCTTGACACAGTGGATCTGGGAATGTTGAATTCCCTAACGATTTCCGAAATGGCATGACCCATGCGTCTAGCTCCAACTAACATTCCGCGTTCAAAGTCTGTTAATTCCCGTCGTGCGGTCATCATCACGTCAAAACCTCTTCACATGAATAACTTGAACAGAAATGAAAGCTCTGCGAAAGTACTGCGCATTTATACCTGTTCTACGCTATGCTACTGCCATCTGAAAATTTGCATATTGCTATCCCATGACTTTTGTCACTTCAGTGTATATATACTTATTGTATATTTCATAGTATAAGCCGAGAATTTTTACAACTTTTTCTAAAGCTTAATTAAGAGGATCGCCTTCTATATGGATCCGCTTATCTTTGAAAAATCGTCGGTTCTTTTCGGTTAAACATTCTGCTTTTCCGTTAACAAGTGATTCATCGCCAAATATTCCTAAATGTAGCACATTTTTATTTCTATAGATTATATTTCTTAAGTTTATGAAAAACAATTTAATTCTAAATTAAATGAGTTTTTTTTAAAAATGAAAGTTGTTTTATTTTTGTCGTTGTTTAAATTACTGGTTTGTTGCGTCTTCGCAAAAACGAAAAATCTGTTCTTGTCACCAGATTGTTGGCGAAATCTGTGCCTTGCTATTTAACTATCATGTTTGGCCTTTGACAGCAATTTTCCCTAATTGATATTTTCTCCCCGGGCCCTGATGGCCGAGTGGCTACCGCTCTGGCACTCGATACCACAGGTTTCGGGTTTGAGTCCCAGCGGGACATGAATGTTTGTAGTGGTTCGAAATCCACTTTAAACCGTAGGTCCCAGTCTAAAAGGATCGTAGAGCGGTGTGGAGGTAGTGGGACTCTCACCCGTGGCCTATCTTCAAGCTACACGTGCCCCCTGGGAAGTGGTGCGCGACTAAAAGAGGGACAGCCCTTGCTTATAGCATAATATTAACTGTCTCTGTATTACCAGTTTCATTAGAGCAGCATATTTTCTCCTTTATGGTTACATAAGGGAGAATAATGAGCATTACAGAACTTTTATTTTTTTCATTTCGGCTTATACATGGGTTATGAATTTTTGGTTAATTTTATGAAGAAAAAAAAAAACCTACTGTCGGCTTATATTCGGAAAAATGTGGGTAATAATTTTTAGATTAAAGATTATACTCACTCCTGTTTCCTGGCATACGTGGAGCACTCTGAAGACGTTGAGGCACACGTGGTCGAGGGTGGTGTTTCCGAAACAGCACGTGATGGCCAGAAGACGATGGGTGCGACGCCCAGAAGGACCCAGGGCGGTCATGATGGCCATGGCATCGTCGCTGCCGCAGTCCGTGTCGATGATCAGCAGATGTCGCGTGTCTTCTTTGTCAGACATCTGCAAAAAGGAAAGTGTCCCTTTTACACAGGAAACATTTTATAGATGGCTCACCTGGTTGAAAACGTAATTCAAAAACCGAGATAGATTGTAGTCACGGGCATTCATTGCAGTTAAAGTTTTCATAAATGAGGAGATTCGATCGTGATCGTGACAACATGTCTCGCATCGATAGTCAGTTTACTTGGTGGAATTTTTCCCGGGTTTTCTGAAATGTGACACGCAAATGCAAGGTAGAGTACCTTTAACCCTCCTCGAAAGACAGTGACCTGATGGCCAATTGGATAACGCTCTGGCCATGGTACCACAGGTATCAGGTTCGAATCCTGGCGGTGGCATAGTTGTTTGTGAGTGGTTTGGAGTCCAATTTAAACCTAGGTCCCTGTCTCATACGATCGTAGAGCGTTGTCCCGGATCGTGCTTCTATCCAATTTCACCGCATTATTCCCATACTGTAAAGGGGGCAACTCACCTCTAGGCACAGTGATGTGGTGTGGTGTAGTAGGAGTTGTGGTTCGGAATCGAAGTTAAACTGTAGGTTCCGGTCTAATTAGCCCAAAGTGTGTACACGATGACCGTAGAGTGGCAAACCAAACCTCGGAATACAATGCCCTCTCGTCATCGGCTGTCGGTGGACTGTTCGTAGTCTACATAAGTGAAACACAATGTTCATCGATGTTGAGAAAAAATGTAGTCAAGAGGTCGCTATTGATGTAATTATTACTTGCAGTTCCTTTCAAAATTTGAAATACGAAGTAAAAATACAGCCCATTTTCATTGTTTAAGAATTTAATGATGTTTAATGTATGCCATTTAATAGTAACAAACTAGAGAATGTACGTCTATTCTAAACGAACAAAAATTGGGAACTTTCATCTCCCTTACTTTTCTTACTAGAGTTGGCGCTTCTTTGCCCCTTGCACCTTTTACCTGAGTGCATTTATGTAGAAAATGTAAACATGCTACAAAGCTATAGCTAGCTGAATATTTTTCTAGCGCGTGAGATGTATCACACTTTTACAAAATATATTTATTTTATGATGGACAAAGTAGTGAAAACCAATGTATTAGAAAAATACATTATGTGTGCATCAATCTATTCTAAAATGAACTGACGAAATGATGAGAAAATTAACTTTGATTTCGAAATAATATTCTGGCGAATATAAGACAGATAGTGTTTGTTTTATTGATTTTACAGTGATGAGTTCGCAGAATAATTAAATTATAGTGTGCAAACTCATGATGAGTGGAGAAACAAATATCGCACTAGTAAAATAAATAGTTTTTAATAATTTCATTTATTTATTTATACTTTTTTTGTATTTCATTTTTAGTGTTATGTATTTCTTTACAGTGTGCGTTTAGTATCATTATTATTATATTGTCTATGTTTACGCGTAAGGACAGTGGTAAACACAGAAATAATAACTCGTTATCTTTAAATTTTTCACTCCAAAAATGTCTACAGTGGGTCTCAATCTAATAGGGGGATATATAATTTCATGCGCGGCCCACGGAGTTAGGATACCTTTCCAAAGTGGCCTGCAAGATTATTTGGGTTGGCCACCCCTGGTTTAGATCCTGTATCATTTTTTTTAATTGTATGACTCATTTTAAATATAAGTTTACTTTTTTTCACTGATAAATAGAATTTCTGTAATTAACAAACTTTTTATTACATTAGTCAGAACTTTTAAATACATTGATTTTTTTTTTCATATATGTAAAGGTTCGTTTAATTACTGTTTACATAGAAAATGATGAATTATTGCTATTCGTTTATTTAATTTGGTTCAAATATATATAGTTTTCTAATGCAGCTGGCAAATACTTAGACACTTGTCTTGGATGCTTTAAGGCAAAGCTGCACTGACGTTACTCACTTAGCACTACCCAGGAGTGGCGTGTAGCTTGAAATATGCTACGGACGTGGAGTAACAATATCCCCGTAACGCTCTACAATCCTGTTAGACAGGGACCCACGATTTAAAGTGGATTCCGAATCACTACAAACGTCCATGGCGCTCACCGGGACTCGAACCCGAAACCTATGGTACCGAGCACCAAAGCTCTAGCCACTCGGCATCAGACCCCTGTTTGTTTAATTATATTTCTTAAATAAATTGTACATTATATTTCATCTTTTGTTTTTAATTTCTTTATACATAAAAATAATTTGTTAATATTTTTACATAAAAAATGATGAATTATTTTACTTGTTTATTTAACTTGGTTCAAATATAACGAATGTAAAAAATGCTTCAAATATAACGAACGTTTTGGGGCCTGAAGGGCCGAGTGGCTCAAAACCCCAGGTTTCGGGTACGAGTCTCGGTGGTACCATAGATGTTTGTAGTGGTTCGGAATCCACTTTAAGCTGTAGGTCCCGGTTTTCTATGACTGTTGGGTGTAGAGCTGACAACCCTACCCCGTAAAAGAAATAGTCTCGAAATCTACCAGCAGGCCTTGGCCCAAACTAGGCTGTTGCGCCAATGATAATGATATTTAATTTTTTCACATAAAAATAATTTTTTAATATTTTTACATAAAAAATAATTAATTATTGTTATTCATTTATTTAACTTGGTTCAAATATAACGAATGTAAAAAAAAAAATTAAAATAATGGCTGAAAATGGAAATAATTGTAAACATAAATCAGCTTACTTGTATGCTGCAATCACAGCAAGTTGTTTAACTGCTTACACTGCCCAAACCTGAACTGAACGTGTCAATACTTTCGCTCACTTCCTATCCACAAAGGAACTGGCGGAGACGTATCGTTCGACCTTCGTGATTCGAGTCAATGAAAAAAAAAAAAAAAAAAAAAAAAGGGTTTATCATGATTCGAGATAAAACTTTGGACGAATGTGAATGAATTACTGCGGCCTCTTTTATTTATGATGTAATGAAATTTCTGATTTATGCCGCCCGTTTTGTTTGAGGCCGTGTTTTTATCTCGTTGTTTTGATCGTCAACGATAAACCCTTAAGTTCGAGGAATTGTTTTTGATAAATGAAAAAAAAAAAAAAAAATCTACAAAATCGGTATTTAGTGATGACAGGTTTGTGTTTGGAGCGTTGCGTTTTCATGTCCAGTTTGAAATGTATGTCACTTCTAATCTACGGAAGACCTTTTTACACAAATTCTAGGATTAATACAATAAAAATAGTTTATTTTTATTCAATAAATTATGCATATTAATTATTTATTAAATAAATTATGTATATTAACATAAATTAATATAAACTTACTTATCTACTCCGTAATTTGATATTATTTTGATAATCCAAAAAATTATCCGATAATCCAGAACACAAGCATGCTGTAACGTCTTTACAGTCTCTCCTCCAGAGAGGAAATACTGTATATTTAACATAACCCTGCGTATTAGTTGGCCTACAGACTCTCACCCGGAAAGGAAGAATCTACCAGAGCTATAACGGCTTCGAGAAGAGGGCCACTTTCAGGTTCATGAGAAACGCTTTAAGTTTTATTTACAAGCAGTATATATATTATACAAAACTCTGTTACAAATTACTATTTACAAAAAAAAAAATGAAAATATCAAGATTCACAAATTCAATTCACTCCAAGGCCGGAGATTTTCAGAGTCTTCGAGTCTTTCCTCGACAAATCTATCAACCTGATAATTATCACACAAGGGTTCACTTTGCAAACAGGCAGAATCTCCGCCTGTTCAGTCACTTCAGAGAAAAAAAAGAAAAATTATACTCTTTGCCCACTCGTGGCAGAACTCTCACATTTCTTCTCCAAAAACCTCCCTTACGAAAATCCGTCAAGAAGGGAGGGGGGTCAGCTTCCCTCACTTCTCATTGGAGTCGACATTTGTCAGTCCATGGTCTATCCCCCAACATGATGCATCAACTCCCTGACGTAGTCCATATCCCATCTGTAATTGTGTCGACCTGTGAAGGTCGAACGGACAATCGTTAATTTTCTGAGTCTCATTATACATGATACCGATATATTCTATCAGGTTTGAGTGGCAGGTTGTTTTCCTTAGTACAAAACACTAATTGCATGTTATATAACTACCCATAACACTGCTTGTCTGCTGTCAAATGTGAGTGATGGGTTGTTATTATGTACTTGTCAAGAATAGACATTCCTTTCTCTTGGCAATGAATGTCAAAACTCTTCCTTTGAGAAAAATGATGTAACACATATGTCTAGCACACTGGAAAAGCACGTTTAAAATGAGATTAATCATACGCCTCGTTAAAACCCTCTTTCTCCTCAAAACCGAATAAGCCATCATAAAATAAGGTTGCCATAAACATTACCAGAATTGAGGAACAATCGCCCAATTGGCGTGAAAACTAGGGTTTGGAGAAGAGGAGACTCGATATCAAATAATTCCCTAATCTGTACTTAATTTGGAAAATTTACATGTATCGCAGTAAGGAGGTCGAAAGATTCTAGTACAGGGGTGGTCAACCCTAATGATCTTGTGGCCACTTTCGAGATGCATCTAACACCGTGGGCCGCATATGAAATTATATAACCCCATATTAGATTTAGACCCACAATTGACCTTTTTTTTTTTTTTTGTGGAAAATTGAAACAGAATGAGTTGTTATTATTGTGTTTACTATTACTTTTAGATAAGATATATAATATACAGATAAGACAGATAGATTAGATATAGACATAGATAATATAATGATAATGATACTAAACGCACATTGTAAATAACATTAAAAATTGAACATAAAAATATATAAATATAAACGAAATAAAAAAAAAAAAATTTCTTTGACTAGTGCGATAGTTGTTTCTGCACTCTTTCCTTTTTGCAAATCGATCTCCATTTGGGTACTTGCTCATCATAATGGGTGTTGCGTCCGTTATGTTGGAGCGTGTTTTGTGTTTAGTCAGTTTTATTTTAGGTAAAAAAAAACAAAACCGATTTGCAGGTGTGAGTTAAATCAACAGTTAACAACTTGAACTAAGAGTCTGGTTTGCTCTGCTATCAATAATCAATTGTGCGTATCTAGGGAGAGTCACTGAGATCACTTATCACTGAGATCTTTAAAGTGAAACACCGAACCTGTCATATTAGATGTTCCAAGATGAGCGCATCATGAGTTCGCAGACTATAATTTAATTATTCTGCGAACTTATAACTGTAAACTAAAAATAAAACAGGCACTATCTGTCCTATATTCGCAGGAATATTATTTTAAAATTAAAGTTCATTTGTTCTCATCATTTCGACAGTTCATTTTTGAATAGAGATGCATACATAATGTATTTTTGAATACATTGGTTTTCGCTCTTTGGCCATTCTAAAATAAATATATTTGGTAAAAAGCGTGATACATCTCACGTGTCGAAAAATATTCAAGGCAGGCCGCGGGTTGGCCACCTTTGGTCTAGCACATTGAAAAAGCACGTTTAAAATGACATTCATCATACATCTCATTAAAACCGCCTCCCCCTCCACCTTAAAATCGAATAAGCCGTCATAAAAATAAGGTTGTCATACACAGCAATACATGACCTACTTGGCAGGAAAGGGGAATTAGTTGGCGAAAAACGAGCAGGGAGGGGGTAGGTAACCAAAAACGACTCAGACGCAACACAGAAAAGCAATAAAACAGAGAGCGTCGCCCTATTATCAAAAAAAGTTAAGGGGATTATAATTCGACACACTAATTGTATTGAACGATAAACTTCCGGTTTAAAGGCGGAAACGGATGAGTTGATTACTTGTTAAATGTGTTAGCTAATCACCTTGGCCCAAAACAATTTTGAAAGAAAATAAAAATAGTTACTACTGCGCCCAAAAAGTAAGACCAATTTTTATTTTTTTTTTCAAAAACTCTTTATGTACTCTTCCAAATTTATTTCATCGCCTTCAAAGCCATCCCCTCGGACACAATGCACTTATGCCAACTTTTATTCTAATCCTCAATACATGCTAAAAAGTCATCGGCAGGGACGGCCATCAAAGCGGTTTGCAAACAACAAATTTTAATTTGTTGGACGTGAGCTTCGTCGGTTGAAGTGGAGGGTCGAGCAGAGGGCTCTTCGTCTTCAACGCGTTTTCTGCCTTCTTTTGAACTGTTTATACCACTTCTAAACATGTCTTTCCGATGTAGAATGCTGATCGAATGCCTTTTGCACTATATATACGTTTCCGCAAACAAAATTGATAGCAAGTTCTTTGCTCAATGAATTCAGACATTTCAAAAATCGCCAGAATCAGTTTTTAGCGTCTCACGAAAAAAAGCTTGACTCAAACACTAATGAATATTTTGACGTCAAATTTCCCACAGATGTCAAGGACAGTGCCAGCAACCTAAAAGAAAGAAAAAATTGAAATTCCATACGCCGGGAAATTTAAATTGAAAATTGGTTTCACTTTTTGGGCACAATAGTACTGTCAAATTTTTTTCATCTCACTTTCTCTTTATTATTGTGAAATTTAAAATTTTAATGATTGAAAATTAAAATTATTTCTATCGTTATTAAAAATCACACCAAAATTACCGTTTACCCTCTATTGCGCCACTTTATACGAATCTGTGCGACTTGACTGCTTGCGTCTTCCGTTCTTTTCGTACTAGAGTTGGCGGTTTATTCCAACTTGGCATCATTTTCCTGCTCTTCATTTATTATATATATATATATATATATATATATATATATAAACTCATGTTTGTGAAAATTGCAACACCATGAAGGAATCGTCATAATTGAATGAAATTTAATACACAGTTGAATAGTGGTACAAATAAATGATTAAATGTTCAAAGCAAACAAACAATAACAAGAGATCGGAATCAGTATTTTGTGTAGCCACCACATCGCACAATAAGTGCTGCTACACGACGTGGCATGGAGTCAAACAAATTTTGAATGTCTGCCTGAGGAAGAGCATTCCATATTGTTTGTATGCGCACCCAAAGTCGTCTGCAGAAGCAACAGGACGAGGATCACGAGCGAGATGCCGACCAACGAAATCCCACACATGTTCAATCGGCGACATATTCGGGGAATACGCAGGCCAAGGAAGAAGCTGTAACTGCCTCGTTGCAAAGAAGGATTGAACAGTCCTAGCGATATGAGGGGCGGGCATTGTCCTGTTGAAATACAGCGCCTGGCAAGCTTTGAAGGAAGGAACAGCTTGGGGCTGTAGAACTTCATTGATGTGCCGGTTGCTGTTCAGATTTCTCACAATTCTTGGCAATTGAGATCGTCCATGATATGCTATGGCACCCTAGACCATAATTCCGGGTGGCGTTCGATGATGCTCTCCGGAAGGTGGCGTTCACCGGCATAGCGTCTGATACGAATGCGGCCATCATGGTACCACAAATTAAAGCGGGATTCGTCAGAAACACGACATGCTGTCAATCAGCACGCCAGTCTCTATGCTGAGCAGCCCATTGTAGCCGCAGGCGGCGATGTTTTAGCGTGAGAGGGATCCTGTATAAAGGAGTCCTTGCGCGCAGTCCACGCTGCAGCAGACGTCTACGAATTGATGAAGCACACAATGAAACACCTGTAGCTATTGACCACTGTGCTGCCAATTGTCTTGAGGGATCTATACGGTCCGTCAGCGCCATGCGGCCCAGGTGTCTATCATCGCGATCTGACGTCACATTTCGGGGTCCACTCCCGGATTTCCGAGTTGTCTGACACTTGTCCGTCCACTGCTTCCAAAGACGCATCACTGTGTTGCTGCACGGCTACTGCACGATATGACAATCCAGCTTCACGAAGGCCGATGATTCTCCCCGTTCAAACTCTGTAAGTTGTTCAAATCTCGCTCTCTTTCGACGAAGAGGCATAAGTTACGATTGAGCTAACGTTTACCATTAGCACATAATCTGCGACAACCATACACGCCTCGCTACAGCCGTCTATTTATTCGGATCCATCCGCCATTCAGAGGGCGCTGCTCAGCATACGCATGCGCTACGGATTTGAAATTCTAATCATTTGCATATCATGCGCTAATTTGCATTTCCTGAAAATTTCAGCTCACTCGCGTAAGTCCTTCATGGTGTTGCAATTTTGACAAACATGAGTTTATATATATATATATATATATATATATAATATTTTATATAAATATATTATATATAATATTTTTATATAATTATATATAAATAAACAAATATAATTTTGTTTATTTTTTTTTTATTAAAATAATAATTTTCTTTCAAAATATCATCCAGTATATGATATTTTTGAAAGAAAATCCTTTTTTACAATAAAAAACCGAAAAATTGTATATTCAGTTTATTTATATATAATTATTTATTAATTAATATGCAATGACACGTAGATAAATTCTTCGCAGTAGCCCACGGTGGGCCAAGGCCGTCTGCCTATTGGCAGAATTCGAGACAGGAGATATTTTTTTTTTTTAGGGAGTAGGGTCGTCAGCCCTATGCCTGGAGGCTCTATATACAATCATATTAGACCAGGATATATGGTTTAAAGTGGATTTCGTACCATTAAGATAAATTCTACATCACAAAAATAAGGAAATGGTAAATTGATATAATTACACTCATTATTACATAATAATAACAATTAACATAGATCATAATAATAATATCATTATCATAATAATTAACAGAAGAAATAATGATAATTATCAAAATATCAACACATTTTTTATTTATAAATAGTATGAGACTGAAAAAAAAAGTTTAGAAAAATTAAATTTACTTTTATTTGTTAAAAGAAAATGTTACATTTTCTTTTTGAAAATCGTTGTATTATAGAAGACTTTTTTCCTCCCCTTTGTGGCAACAGTATAAATATTTGCTAAAAAATCGTATGTGGTAAACAAAGTGACCAATCGAGTACAAATTAATGGCAGATGAAGCAGTTCATTTCACTTGCAAAAAATCCTATAACCCTCCTAATATTAAAATATACAATAATTATATCACCTGGTCTAAAGAAACTTAGGTATTACTTAGTAAGTACTTAGGAATTATCCTTGATAGTAAGCTTAACTACAGATCGCATATCTACTACCTTAGAAATAAATTCAATTTAGAATTCTCTATCCTTTAATCAATAGAAATTCAGCTTTACCTCTTAATCTCAAAATTCTAATACATCTCTTTTATCTTCGTCCAGTATTAGCTTATGCAAGCCCAGTTTAGGGTTCTGTCGCACATACAAATTTTGAAATTATTCAAAGGCGTGAGAAGAAAACTCTCAGAATGTTAAAATTCACTCTATCACTTTCGTAATGACAATATTAGACGAGCTCTCTCGATTTCAAGTTTAAGACAATTTGTTCACAAAATTTCTACTAAATTCTATAATGATATGCGAAACATCAATACCCCGAACATTAATAATCCGAAACATCAATAACCTGTATTAAATATTCTACAAAATGACGATTATGATATTTCTTCCCGCAAACATAGCCAAAGACCTCGCACTGTTCTAAATATTTTAAATTAATTCATTACAACTGCCTAGATGAAAAAAAGTTCTTTTTTTTTTCTCCTTAGCTATTTTTCTCCTAATTTGATCTTTGCTCACTCTGTTTTATTACATGCAACTGATTTCATCTACATCTACACTTTTGAAATTTTTGTTATTTTTCATTTTATTTTATTTATTTTTTATTTTTTCTTTCTAATGCAGCTGGCAAACACTTAGACAGCTTGACCTTGTATGCCTTAAGGCAAGCGCTGCACAGATGTTACTCACTTTGCATTACCCAGAGGGCGCTTGTAACTTGAAGATAAGCCACGGACGCGGAGTAACAATGCCCCCGCAACGTTCTACGATCCTATTAGACCGGGACCTACGGTTTAAAGTGGATTCCGAACCACTACAAACATCCATGGCACCGCCGAGACTCGTACCCGAAACCTGTGGTACCGAGCGCCAGATCTTTCTTTTAAAAAAATTCTTTTTTAAAAAAGGGCATTTAATTATCTATTTTGCTTATTAACTCAAAGGGCATGAGACCACCGCTATGTTTCAACATTTTATAATGAAGGAGCTAGTGGCCGCTGCGCGGCAAGGATCTCCGTGTTAATCTACGATAAGAGAAATCAATGGCAGAATGACTAAATCGGTTGTAAAAGTCACGTGACGGTTATTCGTTACTTGACAGTTAGGCATGTTAGGCCTCAAACTGGCATATCCTTTGAGCTCTCTGTTGTATTTCTAGCACACTTATTTGGTCAATTTCCCCCAATTTACACACTATTGACTCAGCTAATTAGTAAAAACAAAAGCAATATGTTTCTTAGAATTAAACGATCGTGTTTGATCACTTTTTGTGGTATAATATCCATTACATAAGAAATCGAATTCTTTTTTTTCTATTTTTTCTTTTCCCGACAATATTCGTATTAAGGTTTGCTACTAATCCACTTGAGTATTTCGACCTCACTTTTGTTTGTAAAAAGAAAAAAGTAGTTATTATATACGTTAGTTTTTCTGATTTGAGATAGATGGCGCCACATTGCAAAACTTCCTTTGATGCAAAACTTTTTAAATGAGTCGAATAGCTGGTCTCTAATCTCCACTCATATCATAATTGGAAACTCGAGACTCCTTCCTTCTCATATTCTGATCTTACTTATTGCTCCCTTGCTATTGAATGACTCAGAAAAGTTTTTGAAAACTTTCATTAAAGAATAAACTTGCATGCACCCATTTGATTATCACGATCTTCCTTTTTGTTGTAAAAAAGAAAAAAATAGTATTTTATAATTTCATATGTTAGTTTTCCTGATTAGAGATAGATGGCGCCACATTGAAAACATTTTGTTTTATGCCTAACTTTCTAAAAATTTATTCGACTGATACCAAAAAACCATTTAAATGAGTCGAATCGCTGGTCTCTAAGCTTCATTCATATCATAACTGGAAAGACAACACTTTTTCCCTTTCATATTCTGATATTACTTTCAGTTCCCTCACTCAGGAAAGTTTTTGAGAACTTTTATTGAAGAAAAAAATGAAAATGCACCCATTTGAGTATCATGACTTCACTTATATTTCTAAAAAGAAAAAAAGTAGTTATTTCAAATTTCATATGTTAGTTTTTCTGATTAGAGATAGATGGCGCCACATTGCAAAAAAACTTTTTTTGATGCAAAACATTTTACAAATTTACTCGAATGATGCAAAGCATTTAAATAAATCGAATAACTGGTCTCTAATTTTCACTCATATCATAAATGGAAACGCAACACTTCTTCCCACTCATGTTCTGGAGCTATTTATCGTTCCATTTTTAAGGAATGTTTTTGGGAATTTTCTAGAACTTTTATTGAAGAAAAATGTAGGTTTCAAGTTACTCTTATGTATAAACACACAGGTTCAACATACAATTTCAGTTATTAGGTTTTTGATATCTAAAGTAAATTACCCATTTGTAATGAAATATATGAATTTAAAAATCTGCTGTCAAAAAGAATCATGATAATGAAGAATCAGATTCTGAAAGTGAACAAGATTTAAGTGTAAGAAAGCAAACTCAAGGCCTAATCGTGAATATGAAGAAAATTATTTAATCATTGGTTTCACTTTGCTTGTAAGTGAAGATCATCTTTTGTCGATATGCAGATGTAAAATGGCAAATGAATTATAACTCCCTAGACTAGGGGTCTCCAAACTTTTTTTTCAGTGGCCCAAAATTGAAAAAAAGAAAAATTTGGCGGCCCAAGAAAAATTTTTGCTAAAATTTTAAAAACAATATACAAGTATTACAATTTAAATATGTTAATGAGATGAATGAAATCGATATTTCATCTTTAAAAAAAACGTTCCTTATAGTGAGGTTCTCACTGTCAACCTCACATAAGGAATCACAAATGTTCATCTGTCAGTCTACTTCTGAAATCATTCTTTCCAAGATTCATAGTTGAAAACACTTGTTCACATATATCAGATGAAGCAAACACAGCACTGATTTTCTGGCCGTGAGGTATTGAATTTGGGAAACCTACTTTCGATATTGATTTGTAAAACTAACTTTGGCATATTTAGAAACAACTGCTTGAGATGATTGTTAGAATGTAACTCAATTAATTCAACCTGCAAATTATTTCGATTGAAAGCTGTCTGTGCTTGCTATTTCCGTCGATTTAGGTTTCGTAGAACAAAAATAGAAAAGTAAAAATATCATCAGTCCTTTGAAAAAAGGAAGAAAAAAAAATAATATTTAATCAAAGTAGAAAAGGAGATGGATATATAATGTATAAATTTATATTTCTTTTAATTTGCCTCGGACCGGAAAATTAAAATTCTATCCGCGGATGGATAAATCTACCGGCGGGCCGTAATTTGGAGACCCCTGCCTAGACAATTGAGTAAACATGTTTGAACTATACACTCCAATTTACAAGATGCATTTGTATTTTTGTTCAAGAGATTAAACGACAGCAAACAAACGCGATACATTCTTTAAAAGTTTAATGAATGTTTCTGATAGAGCTCAAATCGTTTCTTATCAAGTCTCAGAACTGACAGTAAAAGATATAAAAGTTCATATTTAGATGAATAACTTATTTTGCCTGTATGCAGATAAATAATCATGACAGTGCTTTGAATTGGAGTCAGCGTCTGATATTTCCATAAGTATTATTTACCAGTTCGAAGATGTTATGATTTTGAGAAAATAAATCAAATTGTTGCTGCATATTGTTTATCGTCAAAATTTCATTTTGCAGTAACGTTTTAAATTAACATTGGAAAAAAAAAAAACCCCACGAAAAAGAAATTAAATCAAATCGGCATAAAAAAAAAAAAATGGAAATTTGACACCCACAAATATTTAAAATAAAGAAAATTCACATAAAAATTTATTTATTCTTTTATTAATTATAAAAGTACAGTTCAGCATATTTTATAGCGCATTTATATGTCTAAAAAGTCCTTGCTACTTTTCTTAGTTATTTTTGTATATGTTTAAGAAATATACCCAATAAGCAATGGTAAAAATCAGAAACATTAACGGAAAGAGTTTTCTGCAAAAGTATCGACTTCTGTTCCACTGTAAGGGAAAGAACAGCAGGAGCATACGTCCCTTTGCTTTTTTTTGTTCGGATTTTTCACTTCTCCTTGAAATTCATCCTTGATCCATGCATTTAATTTTGCTGATTGTTTTTACTTCTTCAGAAACATCAACAACCTGATGTTTCCTCGTCTGCAAATAAAAATGTAGAGTTTTAGAGACTCAAGGATGTAATACACAGAATCAAGGGAGACATTACTCATTAAGATAGTGTTACTAAAATGTGTTATACATAGAAAAACATTTCTGCAGAAAAACAAAAAAACAAGACAAGTACGGGAAGCTCCACGTTGGGCGACAGTTTGTGGTGGATGTATCGTTGACGTTTGTGTGTTTGTGCAACTGGAACTGAGTGTGTTCAGTCATAAAAACACATTTAAAAACACATCACTTTAATTACAAGTGCATGAGCACAACGCACTACAAAGATTAATATACAACAGGCAACACATTTAAAGACGTATACTTATATTTAAGAGGAAGAATTCCCCTTAAGTTGTAAATAAAATTGCTCAGGTACACTCTTGTTGTTGTTGCTTATCCCCTTGATTTAGAATCTAAACCAAGTCCAGTAGATCATGCTGCATCAATAGATCGTAAACTGTCCTCCCTTATTCAAGAGTTGCCTCACAGAGGCACCAATACAATCGATGAGATGAGAGGGAGACGCGATGGCCGAACAGTGACAAAGGGTATATGTCTTCTCGTCTCCATTGAAGATCAAACTCTTAGTGTGGCAAGTCCTTAGTCTAGCTAAAGCCGTTTGAGCAGGTCTAGGACAGGAGCACTGCAAGGACATACCAAGTTATTTAGCGGCGTACCATGCATGAATTGGTGGCGAACTCAAGCGGTATTTACTCTGGCTAAAGTCATGGAATGAACCTCTGAAGCTAACAGGTCGGAAGAAGAAGCTTTGGGAAGTTCGCAACCTTCCCTAGCGAGCAGATCAGCAAAGGTAAACTCTGGATAGCGAAATGTACTTCCTGTCTGGATGAGAGTCTGTAGGCCCATTTATGCACAGGATGGTGTTAACTGTGTCTTCTCTCGGGGTGAGAGACTGTAAATGAAACGTCTTTGAGGCAGCAGCTAATTATACAGTTGTGGAAAGACTCCACTTCTAGCTTTCGGGATGAGAACTGATAACTAACGGCAACGCCTGTCTTGCCGTACGTCCTGTCTGGCGAGAGATTTGATGCCTACTGATGATTCCTTCTGAACGCCGCAAGGCGCGCTCTTGCAGTGCGTAGGAAGAAACAGGGTAGCGTAGATGGGACCAAGCTTACAAAATTATATTTATTTCTTAGTTGAAATTTTTATAATTATTTTTTTATTTGTTCTAATCCGTTTTATTGCGTTAAATGCTTTAATTGGCGACTTTGCGAACATGATTTTTGATCTTATCAACAGGATTGGCGAGATATTTGGCTGATAAATGTTTTTGATTATTTGAAAATATTTTTTAAAAAAAAAGCAAGATAGATTACGGGGAAAACCATTAACCATGAATTAAATTCTGAAATCTTAAGAAGAACCACGAAATGATTTTGTCGCTTAAAATTGACGATCTTGCTAACATGATTTTTGATCTTAACAAAAAGATTGGTGCGATTTTGGCTTGTAGTGCCCCCTATTGATGGAAAATGGAGTAAAAATAACAACTTCTACTTTCACTGTTAACAGGGGAATTCCCGTGAATGTAAACAAAATAATGTCGTTGTTTTTGTCGAGAACGTAGCTGGCGCTGAAAGGAATAAAGATGTTGTAAATGTGAAAATAGATTATCGTTTTTTTTTTTGCCGTCTGATTTTTTAACACCAAGTAACCATACGAGCGGCCGCATACTTGGTGACCCGTGAATTATTTACAAAATGACTGAAACTAATGAATTGGCAAAAAAAAATGAATTAGCGCGGGTAAGTGTAAAAATGCCTCCTTTTGGGCAGAAAAACCTGAAATAGGGTTCTTTCAAGTTGAAATACAGCTTTCAATTTGTGGAATAACAGCCGAGGATACAAAATTCAACTACTTAGTTTCGAATTAGAACCGAAATTTGTTGAAAGCTTGTGGGACATTATAAGTAATGATAATAGAACAAAACATACTGCTGCTAAAGAACATTTGCTGAATACTTTTAAGGAAAGCGAAAATAAGCGTCTTCAGAGACTGCTTACAGGAGTCGGCTTGGGAGATCTTAAACCCAGTCAACTTTTACAAAAAATGAGAAACCTCGTTACTGATGTCTGGCGCTAGAAAGGAATAAAGATGTTGTGAATGTGAAAATTGATTATCATTTTTTTTTTTTTTTTTGCCGTCTGGATTTTTATAACACTAAGTAACCTTACAAGCGGCCACAGGCTGATAAAGTTTTTTTAATTATTTTCTAATATTAAAAAAAAAAAGCAAGATAGAAATACTGAAAAAACATTAAGCACGAACTAAATTTTTGAAATATTATGAAGAACCATGAAATGATTTTTGTCGCTTAAAATTGGCGACCTTGCGAACATGATTTTGATCTTACCAACATGATTGGCGAGAATTTTGGCTGATCAATTTTTTTTGATTATTTGAAAATATTAAAAAAAAAAACTCAAAATAACTTATGGGTAAAAACATCAAGCATAAACTAAATTCTGGAATCTTTTCAAGATCCATGAAATTATTTTGTTACTTAAAATTGGCGACCTTGCGAATGAGTTACACTTGAGTTTTGATCTATCCAACAAAATTGGCGAGATTTTGACTGATAATTTTTTTTGATTATTTTAAAATATTTTAAAAAAAAAGCAATATAGATTATGGGGCAAAACATCAGCACGAATTAAATTTTTGAAATCTTATGAAGAATCATGAAATCATTTTTGGATTGTCGTAAATTAGGTTGTATAAAATTATTGTCAGGAATTAAATTTTGATATCTTATGAAGAACGATGGAAATGATTTTGTCGCTTAAAATCAGCGATCTTGCGAACAAGGTTATTGATCTTACCAACAGGATTGGCGAGATATTTGGCTGATAAATGTTTTCGATTATTTGAAAATATTAACAATAAAAAAAAAAAAAAAGCAGGATAGCTTATGGGGAAAAACATCAAGCATGAATTAAATTGATTTGGGGGAATGATTTTGGGGTTGTCGTGTGAATGTCAATTAAGTCCTGCTTTCGTGTGAACTTACATTTGGAGATTGGTCTATTAATGGTTATCACGCCAACTGTCGTTTAATAATTAGTTTTTGTTCAAATTCCTTGTTTTAAAAATAAAATAAGCTTCCTTTTGTTGAGAAATACTGAATACAAATCGATCAATGCTTTGCAATAACATATGGTTTGATTTTTGGCACTTGCTTTTAATTGTCTAAACACAATCTCATTTAAATTGTGTTTGCCATTTTTTTTTTTTTTTTTTTTTTTTTTTTTTTTGATATTCGAAGTTTTACTCCATTAACACTTTGATTGTCCGTTACGTGAGGATGTTTTGATAGGTATTGCCATAAGGATTTTTAATTTTTTTGAAGAAATATGACTCAAAAGTGGTATTAAAACATGATTGTGTGTATCATACTGATTACAAAATAATATTTTTAACATTTCCTGATAGAATGTTTTACTGTTTGGCAGCGCGTGTTAGGAACAAGAGGTAAAAATACTTCCTAATAGCGAGCTGGCACGCGACGTAAAAAATGAAACAAAATAATGAATATAAGTGTCTAAAAATGCATTATTTGTTGCATGAAACTTTATATGTTAATATAAATGAATTATTATTAGCTGGCTACAATGATATACATCGCTGTCATAACTCACATACTCGTTCGCCGACACATTTGCATTTCCAACGCCTATTAGAGGGCCTTAATGACCGAGTGTTTACTAGTTCAAATTATGTTTCAGCGTCTAAATTCTCTTCTTTTTTGCCTTAATAAACATTAGCTATACTATAAATATTCATTTACGTTTCCAAGAATTGGCTTTCAATATCTATTGGCTGTGACATTTCACTTTTAGTCAACCAAATCAAACTTTTTTGTCGACAAATTTCTCGGAGAGAGTAATAGTTTAGGGCTTGATGGTGAGGGATTAGCGCTCTAGCACTCGGTGCCACAGGTTTCGTGTTCGAGTCCCGGCGGTGCAATGGACGTTTGTAGTGGTTCGGAATACACTTTAAGCCGTAGGTCTCTGTCTCATATTCTGTAGAGCGCCACGGAACTAAGTCAGACTTGTACCTACGGGTGCTCCATTATAAAAGAAGCTGTACCGCCCCTTCCTTCCACCATGAGTTCATACGTGTTTGTGGTCTCGGTCTAGATGTCTACCAAGTTGGATAAGAAACAACAACACATCTGTTAGGCGTAGTAGATTGCATTTTTTTGGGGGATCAGAAGGCCCTTCAGAGCTATCGTCTCTGCAACTCAGATTGTAAGATGTTTTTAGTAACTTATAAAGCTATCCATTCAAAACCACATACCTTTACAATTAGCTTCTAACCTTTACGCCCCGTTAATACCAGCAGGCACACCTAACATATACTGCCTATTGAAGAGCATACGAAATGTTGAGGTTTGGTTTGTCGCTCTACTGTCAATTTTTGCACCCTTTAGGCTAACTAGACTAGGACCTACATTTTAACGTAGATTCCGAACCATTCACAAACATCCATTCCACTGCCAGGATTTGAACCTGAAGCCTGTGATACCAAAGGGAAATGTCATGGAACAGCTCACCCCACGTGAGTGCATGGCATCACTCCACACCATGCCCTGGCGCGTGATTAATTTTTAGCGTTGACGCCGCGTCACTCGCTGGTGAGAGATAGGCAATTTAAGTATTGCATTTTCTTTATAATATAATAAGCTAAATTTTAAAATTTCATGCATGGTACGCCGCTAAATATCCTGGTATGTCCGTGCAGTGCTCCTGTCCTAGATCTGCCCAAACGGCTTCAGCCAGACTAAGGACTGGCCACACTAAGAGTTTGACCTTCAATGGAGACATTTACCCTTTGTCATTGTTCGGCCATCGCGTCTCCTCTCATCTCATCGATTGTATGGGTGCCTCTGTGAGGCAACTGTTGAATGAGGGGAGGACCGTTTACGATCTATTGCTGCAGCATGATCTACTGGATTTGGTTTAGGATTCTAAATCAAGGGGGTAAGCAATAACAACAACGACAACAAATTTTAAAACAAATCTCAGGCTATCAGTTATAGTTGGAAAGGCTTTGTTCGAAACTCAACATTCAGAAATGAGAGTGATAAATATATAGATCGAAGAAAGAGGAGTGGATAGAGCTTCTTAAACGCCACCTGAGAGAGTATTGTTCCAAATGGTGGAGGCACAATGCGGAGGAAGTATAGTATGTTGCCCATAATGAAATATGCTTCAATTTCTGGAGGAAGGCGCAAAAATTAAAGTTAGCGGCAAACAATGTTTCAAATTAGTTGAATTGTTTGAAATTTGTTCAAATGACTTGGAAGTGTATTGGGACCATTTAATATCTCCCCCTCCCTCAAAAAAAAGTTAATTAATATATCAAGTTGCATAATAAAATGTGCTTTATTTTGTGGAAAACACCTGCATACATACAATCGAATACATTTTAGCAACACATGGTTTCAATTTTGGCATATATACTACTGTGTCCAAAAGTAAGACCCATTTTCAATTTAAAATTCCCGGGAAATAAGGAATTTCAATTTGTTTTTCTTTTTAGGTTGTTGGCACTGTCTTTGACATCTGTGGGAAATTTGACGTTAAAATATGCATTAGTGTTTGTGTTACGCTTGGCTTTCTGAGACGCTAAAACTGATGAAATGTCTGAATGAATTGAACAAAAACCTTGCGTTAAATTTTGTTTGTGGAAACGTATAGAATGTTGCAGACGGCATTCAATGAGCATTCCTATATCGGAAAGACATGTTTATAAATGGTAAAAACAGTTCAAAGAAGGCAGAGAACGCGTTGAAGACGAAGAGCCCTCTTCTCAACAATCTACGCCCAAAAAATAACAAACCGCTTGCAAACCGTCTATTTACAATTAGAGACCTTGCTGATGATGTTGGAATTTCAAAATTCCATTTTAAAGGATGTTTTGGGCCTCAAACGCGTTAAATTTCGATTGGTACCAAAGACACTGAATGCGCCAGCTCCCCACTATATTGATTCTTCGGGACATTTTCGAAAAAAAAAATAAAACCCATATTGTTCCAACCCCCGTAGTCACTTGATTTAGCATCGCGCTACTTCTGGCTATTCCCTAAACTCAAAAGACTACTCCGGGGACACCGTTTTGAGTCGATTGAAGAGACATTTCAAAATCTCCGGAATCTGTTTTAGCATCTCATAAAACCAAGCGTAACTCAAACACTAATGAATATTTTGGCGTAAAATTTCACACAGATGTCAAGGACAGTGCCAACAACCTAAAAAAAAAAAGAAAAAAAAAAAAAAAAAGAAAAATTGAAATACCATATGCCCGGAAATTTAAATTGATAACTGGTGTTACTTTTTGGACACAGTAGTATATATATATATATATTATATTTATTTGACCCCATCTAGTAGCAGGAATCTGAATTATTTAGTCCTCACGAATTCTTGAATGTTTTAAATTAATTGAACTGTTAATGAAATGATGATGCAACTATACTATTATCTTTGATATTTAAGCAAATCCCTTCACAATAACAAAATATTATGAAGAAGAATGTTTACCTTGTGGCTTGAATAAGAACTGTAGCAGAATGCAAATTCAATCAATGAACTGAAGATCATTAGAATACATACGAACAGCCAAATATCCACGGCTGTTATGTAGTTGAGTGGTGGCAGTAAAGACTTGTTCTGTTGTACCTACGAGGAAAAATATACAATTACAAAATCTTCTTAAAACAGAACACGCATTGAAATACCGGGTGATAAATAAAGTCCCATTTTCAAAATTTTTGTTAAAAAAGATGAGTTCACATTTGAACTGAAGCTACTTGAAGAAGGGGAAATGGTATGACATCAAAAACAGTTCCACCGATTTTTCCAATCCAATTGGGTATGACTCTGTCGTGATGGATGGGCTTTCCACAGTGTCACAACTGTCGAATGACTTGTAAGTCATTTTTCCGTCAAGCCCATCACCACGGCAGTTGGTTTAATGTGCAACTCATGTCAAATACGTTGTCATTTCGATCCAAAATATCACTGGCAGCCGAATTCATTTCTTAAGCCGCTTACAGAGACATCTATTAATACACTTTGGAACTTTTTTTGATCCCCCTTTCTTGAAGTATCTTCCGTTCAAATGTGAACTCATTGTGACGAGTAACTTTGTGACACTTTGCTGCATACAATGTATGCATCCGGTGTATGATGTTTACTATTTTGGATGATTGCACCAGAACTTCTTCTTGTGAAATACAGTTTTGTATCGCCAGCTTTGTAATATATGTAAAGCACTCTCACAGGAAAAGTCATATGGGGCTGATGCCTAGGTACGAGAAGTTGGAAAATTTGCCTTGATGGCGCAAAATTCCTGATAGATACTGGACAATATTGGCAAAATCTCTTCTATAGGTGGTCCTTTCATTAGTTTCAGTTACCACCAATGAGAAAAAGGTTATTTGATCGCAATCCTGTATTTGATAGTGTGAAAGCATACCAAATACACTATCATGATTTGATATCTTTCTGAGACAAATGTGCCAAATTCTTTCAAAATACTCATCCAGACTTTCAGTCGTATTAACAAAATTACATAGTCGATGGTTTAATTTTATTTAAAGAACTGTGGCCAATTATGTCAATAATGCAAGAAAGCAAGCCTCCACGAGTAAAAGGGGGAGAAGAACCTCAACATAATGGAGGACCTCCCTAGGACTGTCGCGGTTGCCACCTTCGAATGGCTACGGTGCACGACAAGAGCATCTTAACCGCATCGGGGTCGCTGACTCGCCAACATGCCCACTTTGCTCCGACTTTAACGGCAGTGCTTGGTTTGGTTTGATTTGTCTCTCTATGGTTATCTTATGCACACGAGGGCTAAACAGACCGGGACCTACAATAACGGTATTGCAGACCACCTCCCATCTTGGAATACACTTGACGATGTCGACCACGACAGAAGCTACGAGGGGATGACAAATCTTGACGTCGAATGGTCAAGAGGCCACGGACTTCTGAAGTGAAGTGAAGTGACGCGATGGTTTAATTCTAACAACGAAAGAAGACACCGACCAGTACACATCTTGCCATGTTTTAGCTTATAAATAGGGACAAATTCTAAAAAAAAAAACATATGACAAACATAAAAAAAAATCATCACCAATGAGGCCCACCTGCGTGCAAAGCGTGAGGAGTGAAGTCACGATCAGTGCCACCCTTGCCGGGGCTGCTTCCACTCGCAGCCAGAATGTCACCCAGCTCACGGCCACGATTAGGGTGGAAGGGAGGTAGATGTTGATGATGCTTCCCGTCAGCCGGCGCATCAGATGGATGCTCATGTACAGGTAAGTGTAACTAGCTGAAAAAGGGAGAAAATTGTCAATAACCACAGCTGAATATTTAAGTGAAAAACAATGAATTTCTAAACAAGGGTTTTTTAAATTTTCTCATCATTTCGACAGTTCATTTTTGAATAGATGGATGCATACATAATGTATTTTTCTTACTACATTGGTTTTCCTTCCTTTGGCCATTACGAAATAAATATATCTTGTAAAAGTGTGATACATCTCGCGGGCCGAAAAATATACAAGGCGGGTTAGCCAACCCTGATCTATACCAAAGTATATTGAGCCAATTTGCATCATTCGAAAATGTGGAAAATTCGCTCCTATCACAAACGTTTTTAAACATGTTGTGTCATGTCCCCTTGGTGTAGACACCTAGGCCAGACCCATAAGACATTTTGCACAAGCTTCTTCATGACTGCCGCTCCACCTCCACTCCCCGGCTGCTCAATAGAGGCGCCCGCACACTCAATGAGATGAGAGAGAGAGAGAGAGAAGCCGAGGTACAGGGTGAATAAGTCTTTTTGTGGCCGACACATTTCAAACTTTTAATGTGGCCACTACGCCGTCTGGCCAAAGCAGTCTGGATGGACCTTATGATAAACCAGGACGACTTGCAGCATGCCATATGTGTCTGGGAGAAATTCTCCAATTAGAAATTTCTTTAGCCCTAGGCATGGAGTAGCATTTCTTTAGCTCTAAAAATTATAGTTTAAAAACAGTAAAAAACACACTTTTAGAGGGAATCAAACTAAAAAGTAAAAAATTATTGTCGACATCGATATCAATCGTTATAATTTTCACTAGTTGCATTCCGAAATTCAGAGTTAGTTTAAAAATGTCATACAAAGCACCCCACGCTTTTAGTACAGCGACTTTCATTTTTCTCGTCAGTCATTTTATTCATATGTCAATACTTATTTTTTACTTTTTAGTTTGATTAACTCTAAAAGCGTGTTTTTTAGTTTTTTTAAACTATGGGGTTTAAAACATGGGTTACTTCACAAGTTAAAATAAAATCACTCATCCTGGCGATCCTAATCGTGATGGCATGATAAACTTATAGAAATATTTTAGTGTCCTTGGTAAGTCTACAACGTTTAAATGAAATTTGGTCGCTTAAAGTAGGGCAAAGTCGAGCCCAAAGAGTCAGTCACAAACAAACATACAGGTGAAACTAATAAAAGCGTATTAAAAATGGAGTAAATTTCGGAAGCAGAAAGTTCAGTAGAGGTGGTAGTGGGGAGGGCATTTCCTTCCTTTGCAAGCAAGTCTGCTACCTTGTTTCCGAATACACTGACATGAGAAGGTATCCATTGCAAACATAGCAAAATTAGAGATGGACGGTCCGATTTATTTAGGGAACCGAGCGTTTCTAAAAGATCGAGTCTGAATCATAACTTTTCTATGAAAAATAAGGAATTTTTTAAAAATATTATGGTAACTCTAAAACTGGAGATAAATTGAAGCACTGAATTTACGTAATCATTGCGATAAATAATTCAACATGGTAATTACTGAACCTTATTGTGGACGGTTACTTTTATGGAAATCTTACTACTATTACTACACCACACCACATTATTGGGCCTAGAGCTGAGTTGCCCCTATACAATTTGGGAACGATGCGGGTGAGAAGGCTGAGTGGGTGCCGTGACGTTCTACGGTCATATGAGACACAGTTTTACAATTTAAATACTTTCACGTGCACTTTTTCGTGCATCACTATCGTCTAATCCTCGCTTATGCCTACTTAAAAATATACCATGGTTCTGTATAAATATATCTCTGTATAAATATAGTCATGGTTCTGTTTCTCTACTGCCGTGAATATTTAATACCGTGAATATTTAATACCGTGAATTAACACTCAAATTACATCATGCATACACATTCAATGTAGATTCGATAACGGTGTCGACTGAGCCTACTACCACACCACACCTAGGGATTGCAATATCGGAAAAAAAGTTCAATATCGGTATGCGGTATTTTTTAGATCTTAATACCGGGATACCGGTTTTAATACCGATAGTAGACATTTTAGAAAAGAAAGAAAACCTAGGTGTTTTTTGGTTTTATTTGCCAGTTTTATTAGAGAATGTAAATATCGAAACAAATTGTAACTTATAAATTATAACAGTATATAAGGAATCACAAAAAACATCTTATTTAACAGGAACATCTTATTCATTTAAATTACAAAAAAGTGTAAATATCACTATTCAGTCTGTGGTACTATTACACATTTTTGAAATGTGATCTTAAAAAAATAATGCATCAATTGTACTATCATTAAGCCTGGAACATAAGTTTGCGCAAAAAAAATGACCAGCTGTCGAAAAAGCTCTTTCAGTATCTACGCTAGCTGGTGGTACTGTTAGCAATTCGCGATATACTTTTTCCAAGTATTTACCTCTAAATCCCCCCTCTTCAAATAAATCTATTTCTCGTCGGATTGTTTTGGATATAGCTGATTTCTGTATTGCATTTTGGTTTGCTGAATTTTTTTAGTTATCGCCAATTCTAATTTTTGTTCAAGAGACAATTCCTTTTCACTATCGACATTAGTGTCATCATAATCTTCGATAACTGTACCGAATTCTTCTGAATGTGGATAGGTTTGTTGAGAATAGAATAAGAATAAGAATTTGTTATAGAATAAGAATTCTAATTTTCTAGTAAATACCGAAGAAACGGTATTTAAACTTGTGAATACCGGTATTACAAAATTGTACAAATGGTATCCTGGTATTGCAATCTCTAACCACATCACATCACTGCGCCTAGAGCTGAGTTGCCCCTTCACAGTTTGGGAAGGATGTGGGTGAGAAGAAGTCTGACTGGACTCTGTGATGCTCTATAGTCATATGAGATTGAGGCCTACAATTTAAAGTGGATTCCAAACCACTACAGACATTCATGGCATCGCCAGGACTAGAACTCGGAACCTGTGGTACCGAGCGCTAGCCACTCCGCCATTCAGGCCCCAGTCGAAACATTACTTTACTCTATTTTCATATCCTAACTGTACACTATAAATATTAGTGCAGCCAAATCATAAGATTTGTACTTTTCTCGAAGAGAAATTCTACAGTGAATAATTTACTATAAAATCTTTGTTCTTTTTATTACTGATAGTATTTATAATTACAAAAGCTAAATGTCTAAATATGGCCAACAATAATAAAAATAATAATTAAAAAAAAAAATTCTGGGGCTCTAAAACTGGAGATTGAAATCATCGAAGTATCGAATTTACGTGAGCTTGGCGATCGCCAAGATGTGATAAATAATTCAATATGGTAATTATTGAACCTTATTACGGAGTTGATTTTTATGGAAATCCTACTGGCCTATTAATATTTAACAGACAATGGACGTCTAAAGTGGAAGGAGGACAGTAAATTTACATAAAAGTGAAACAATACTATGAATGAATTAATAAACTAATGAAGCAATGGTACAATAAAGATGAAAACACGTTGATAAAAAAAAGGATTCAAATATACCTCCATTATATCCTAGTTTCATAGTATAAGTGGTCGGTTTTCCCAAATGGAATTGCAAAGGTTCGATATTTTTGAAAAAGGAAATAGGTTCATTTCCATTTAGATCGTTCCATTGAGGATTCACTTCTTTATCGGTGGAAGACACTGCAAAAAGACAAATGGTATCTTATTATACATATAATGGATACTTAAATAATACTAATATAATATTTTTTTATTTACTTATGTAACAAATTTTTGAAGTTATCGACGGTCCTAATGGTCGAGTGGCTAGCGCTAACACTCGGTACCACACGTTTTCGAGTCCCGGCGGTGTGTCATGGATGTTTGTAGTGGTTCGGAATCCACTTTAAACCGTAGGTCTCGGTCTAACAGGATCGTAGAACGTTGCGGGGGCATTGTTATTTTTCCGTGGCTGATGCAAAGTGAGTGACGTCTGTGCAGCGTTTGCTTTAAGGCTGTCTAAATGTTTGCCAGCTGCGTTAGAACAAAAAAGTTGATTTATGGACATTCTGTATTTGAATGTCTAGGAATATTCTATAACAGGGATGGCCAATCCATTGCCCGCTTTGAACATTTTCCGGTCTGTGAGATGTATCACACTTTTGCAAAATATATTTATTTTATGATGGCCAAAGTAGTGAAAAAAATGTATTAAAAATACATCATGCGTGCATCCATATATTAAAAAATTAACTTTTATTTTTAAATAATATTCTTGCGAATAGAGGACAAATATTGCCTGTTTTATTGCTGAGTTTACAGTTATGAGTTCGCAGAACAATTAAAATATAGTCTGCGAACTCATGATGCGCGCGCATCGATTTGCAAGAGCTAAGTGAAAGAGTGGAGAAACATATATAAATACAATGCAATAAATATTTTTTAATGATTTCATTTTTTATACTTCATTTTGAGTGTTATGTATTTCTTTACAATGTGCGTTTGATATCAGTATTATTATACCATCTATGTTTACATGTAAGAATAATAGTAAAATAATAACTCATTATGTTTCAATGTTTCACACCAAAAAATGTCTATAGGGAGTCTCATTCTAATAGGGGATAGAGAATTTTATAGGCGGCACCCGGAGTCAGGATGCATTTCCAAATTGGCCTGCAAGATCATTTGGGTTGGCCACCCGAGTTCTATAAGTTCCAAGGAAAAAGAGCATGAGCCACTGTTTGACACGTGGGCAGTGAGAGAAGTTTCCTGAAGTCCCACATACTTCATTGAGTTTGTAAAATAAATAGCTTCACATAACCAAAGTCGTGGCCAATTAAACCTACTAACGCGACGCATTTGGCGTATTTATTGCAGTATTTTGTTGCCAATTGATATGCCCTGTAGCAATCGATCTACTCTCTAGTAATTGCTCTTTCCGTCTTTTTTTTAATTGTTACGATTATTAATTTTAACAAACTTTTTTTAAATAAAGACTCCTCCAAAATCAAAAAAAATTAAACAAGCACAGGATTCTTTGTAATTTATACGGTTTTTTTTCTAAAAGTATGAGAATCAAATTCTTACTCTTATAACTTTTAGATCTATATTTTCAATTGAATAGAATTTAAGGTAGATAAAACCTTAAAAAGCTTTGTTTTAGTCTGTGATACACTTATTTCAAAAATGGTAAAGGAGATTATATAATGTAGCATTTTTTTCTCATGGGTAGAGTTTTGGCATTTTATTTCAGGAGAGAGGAATGTATGTTATTTGAAAAGTACTTAATAACAACACATCACTCAAATTTGGCAAGCAGATGAGCTTTTTATTGTGTATTATGAGCTTTATTGTATTCTCGTTTTGTATTAATGAGAACAACCTGTCACCCAAAGCTGATAGTAGATATTCAGTATCATGTATAACGAGAAAATTAGCTAATATCTGTGTGACTTTCAATGAAATAGAAACAATCACAGATGGAATATGGACTACGCCCTGAGTTGTTCCATCTGAAATCGGTGATAGACCACGGCTGTGGAATCTTTTCCAATGAGAAGTGTGGGAAGCTGATCCCCCCTCCTCTTAACGGATTTTCTTAAAGGGAACTTTTATCCAAGTAAGGAAGAGTTTTATCACGAGCCAACTAAATGTGTTTTTTTTTTCTTTTTTTCTCAATGAAATGACTGAATAGGCCGGAGTTTCTTGCATTTTTTTCAAAATGAACCCCCCTTGTGGTTTCGTTTTATTCCACTGAAATAGATAATTCAGGTCTGTAAAGACCAGGCAATTAGATTCGACTTAGACTCGAGAACTCTGAAAATCTTCGACGTTGGTGTGAACTGCACTTGTGATAACACTTTTAATTTTAATTTTCATTTCTTTGTATAATAACCCAAAGTTCTGTTGTGTGTATATATATATACGTCTAATATAGGCCGAGACGTTACAGTAGTGCACATATGTGAGACACAAAGTAGACAATTTCCGAGGGCAATAAGAAGAATAAAAAAAAGACTTTCTGAATTGGTTTATAGGGCCTGAATAGCCAAGTCTGGCGTTCGGTACCACAGGTTTCTGGTTTCGAGTCCCGGCAGTGCCATGGATGTTTGCAGTGTTTCGGAATCCACTTTAAACTGTAGGTCCCAGTCTAATAGGACTGTAGGTGTTGTGCGTAGGGCTGACAACCCTACCCCGTAAAAAAAATCTCATGTTTCGAAATCTGCTAGTAGGCAGAAGTCCTTGGCCCACCATGGGGATGTTGCACCAATCATGATGATGATGATGAATTGGTTTATACTCTTCACTGAGCACATTAAATGTATTGAAGCGAATATTAAATATAAACTTCTTAAATAATTAAATATACAGTTTAGTGAAGTTGTGAAAAATGAATACTTACTGAGAGTGATGGAGAACTGGCAGATCTGAGTGTCGAAATGGGTAGTTTTCAAAATTCATGAGGCAACCTACCTTAAAGGCATACCTAGTTATAAAATAGGAGAAAAGTGTAATAAACATCAGGAAAACATCAAATAGTCACGAATTTCACTAAATAAAACTATTATTATTACTTAGAATAAGCAAACTGGAGCAATATGCATATCGCTGTTGTAATGAGTTTTAAAAATATCTTTTAATTCATAATAGTGCATTCATAGAATTCAAATGAAGGATCAAGTGAAGAAAAACTTGCAGTAATTTTTATGCCCCGCATACATTTTTTTTATTTATGTGTTGTTGTTTCTACAACAAACATTTATATACTCGCAGAAATTTTCTGGTAAAAAAAGTAAATTCTTTTCTAATGTTGATGTTTATATGTATATAACAGAACCCGGCATACGTTATCCTGCCAAAAAAAAATGCGCTGTAGGAAGTTACATATCGCGAATATATTCCCCATGTTCCAATATATGTGCTTACTCATTTCCATGGATATCGTTTGAAAGGTCTATAAGATGAAATGTTGCAACACCTTCTAGTGGCAAGTAACAACAAAGTGGATATCGAGAACCTATTTTCCGTACTCGAATTCAGATGGCAGTATTCGAGTACCCATTTTCATAACAATGGGAGGTTCCATCCGCTGACGGCTTTATTGTAGACTCTGTTTGCAAAAACGAGAGTCGATGGGGCTGTGAGATGTTCCACGTCCTGCCTCGTTTATCACACTACCTGGTAGGGAGTTTTCACCATACGATACGTAAATGCCATCAATAATTCCTCCTGAAACAGTGTTGTGGAAGGTACCGCCCTATTTCTTCAGCATCACGGAGCCAAGGGGAGACTTCTACCTATGGGTGCTCTATCAAAACAGAAGCTGCCCCCTTTCCCTCAACACATGAGGCAGAATTCTGGAAACACATTACAGAAGGTAGATACTCAAGACAAATTCAAAACCGTCATATGCAGATAAATCACGTGAGTACAGAACCCGGGGAAAGTAAATACCACGGTACTCCGAAGTATGTCCCAACGTCGATGTAGACACTCAAATCGATTGGTGATCCTTGCCAGAAACTTCAGCAACATAAAGTACAAATTTTATGGGGCCCATTTCAGTTACTATAAACCCATTGTACATGCATTAATATTTTTTATTTCCAATGGCAGGCTACAATAAGTAGTAAAAAATAAAAAGAAAAAGAACACAAGGGAACATGAAAACACCAACGAAGGGAATCACATAGTGATATGTTTAGCCCATAAGGGCCCTCTAGCCTCCCAGTAACGACCCTACACAGTAGAAAAGGAAACAAGTGCAGGGCAGACAGGAAGGTCCATGTCCTCTCCAAGACTGCAGAGCATGCATTTTGTCTTGCAAATATTTTCATTCGAAAAGATGATTGGCCATACAGTCATGGCCCGTCAGGAGTCTGAAAAAGGGCAACAGCTTTAAACCTGGGCTAATCAGGGATGTTTAGAATAAAGTTAAACCAGGTTTTATATAAGTTAGATTCAACTAGTTAGATTATCAGACAGAGTGTTCCAAAGAAAGTCTCGGATCATAAGTTTCATCGATTGAAAAGAGATGTCTTTACAAAAGGTTTGGGTGATGGTTAGCTCAGCCTTCTTGGAGTGGGACATACCATCCGCATTCCCTGCAACACACGTAGTGATGTATTACTATTCGACAGGGAACCCATTGCCAAAATTGTAGATCATTTAGCTGGACAAGGCGTTGCCCGAGGTGTACCAACGAGGAGGTAGACCACGTTACACCCCTCATGCATTAATGTTGTGATATCATTCTATTGAAAATTTCTTTGCACTCTTCATTCCTTTCCTTTTTGTACCTCACCTTTTCGCTGCCCTGCAAATCCTGTTCACCACAGACATGTTTTTAACAATGTTAAAACAATGACGCAGATAACAGTATAGTTCATCCTACGTTATTTATTTATTTATTTTTTAATAATATTGAGTAACATTGCACTTAACTTAATTTTTAATTCCATATTGTTAGATTTTTCAGTAAAAAAAGTTTCATATAAATTTAAGTAATCGCCTGGGTATAATCATATTTGATGCAAGGAAGTTGTTTTTAAATTTATTTATCTATTTAATTGTTACTTTATCTAAATATTGGGTGTTGGAAAACGTTTTACTTGATTTAAAAATAAATTATAGTTTTAAAAAACTAAAAACATGCTTTTAGAGTTAATCAAACTAAAAGTAAAAAATAACTGTTAGCATAAGAATAAAATGACTGACGAGAAATGAATGTCACTGTTCTAAAAGCGTGGGGTGCTCGATATCAAACGTTCTAATTTTTCACTAGTTTCATTCCGAAATGCAGAGTTATTTAAAACTTCATACAAAGCACTCCACGCATTTAGAACAGTGGCATTCATTTCCTCGTCAGTCATTTTCTTCTTATGCTAACAGTTATTTTTTACTTTTTACTTTGATTCACTCTTAAAAGCGTGTTTTTATTGTTTTTAAGCTATAATATTTAAATGAGGTCCCGGTATGGAGGCCTGGAACTATAGTTCTTACAATAATTGAATTGTGAGTAAAACAAAAGCTAAATGCGAATAGGTCAAGTTTTCAGCCAATCGCCTGATCCGTTGTCAGGCGTGTTATCCGTAGTGCTCACGTAGGTTTGAATGTCTTTGGTACTTTCATTCTACATGGGTTAAATTGCTCGTCAAAAGTTAAAATAAAATCACTCATCCTAATCATGATAAGATAATCAAAATATTTTAGTGTCGTCGGTCCTTGATAAGTCTACAACGTTCAAATGAAATCGGATCGCTTAAAGTAGGGCAAAATCGAGCCCAAAAGAGTCAGTTACAAACAAACATAGCTGAAACTAATAAAAGCGTATTAATATTACTACAAAAATTCCAAAGGAAAAATAGACGCATGCAGTTTGAAGCATTTTTAAGAGAGAAACATTTAAAATTATTTTATTTTTGCGATATTACAATACTTAAAATGTGCGCAACTTTCCTGATATAGACCAGTGTATCCCAGATTTTATTTTCTTTTTCTTACTCTTTGATAAAACGTTTCATTTATAAGTCATAATCTCTCCTTCTCACCCCCAACTCACTATATGAAAAAGCAAAGTTTATTTTTTGTAGTCAGTAGTTAATAAATTTTTTTGTAGCTTTGTAGTTATTGTTGTAGTAAGTTAAATCTTTTATTTTTGCTAGAAAATTAATCAGAAGAATCAAATGGATGTCAAAGCTAATAAGGGGGTTTGTTTTTTATATTATAGGATTTATTCCAATTTTAAAATGGCTCCATTGCTAACACCTAAATCCCAAACAAATATAACAATTTTTGTAATTCTGGACCTTATAAAAGGATGAAGAGTAAGATTACATTATCCAGAAAACTGTTAAAAGTGAATAAGTTCGTTTATAATTGTTAAATCACTCTCCTTCTTGAAATTTCACTTATTTGCTAATCTCTGTCGATATTTTTGGGTCACTTAAAATCTCTGCAGGGCCATTTATACAAATTTTGTAAAATAATTTATTTTTATTTTTACATTGCAGATGTCTTATTGGGAATGTAATGGCCGAGTGACTGGCACTCGAGGCTGCAGTTTTTAGGTTCGAGTCCCGGAGATGCCATGGATGTTTGTAGTGGTTCGTTATTTCCACTTTAAACCGAAGGTGCCCATTTAATATGACTATGGAGAGTAGGGCTTAGGGCTGACAACCCTACCCGTAAAAGAAAATATCGCCTGTCTCGAAATCTGCCAGCCGGCAGACGACCTTGGCCCACTATGGTATTGTTGCGTCAATCATGATGATGAGATGTCGCATTACATAATATTGAAATTTAGTTTTAACTCAACAATAAAATAAACCAAATTTTTAAAAAAAAATTATTATCTACAATCTACGGGGAATTTTGGTTTATATCCCACTATTTTAAAAAGAAATTATTTTTATAAATAATTACAATTTAATCTTAGTTCAGTATGCAGGTCTACCATTTCCAGAACATTCTAAATAAATCTTTTGTGGTGTACTTTCAAAACAAAAAGATTTGTTTCAAAATATTACGATGTTTACTTCCCTTCCCTCCCCATAAATCTTTTTACCTTCTCAATTTTTCAAGAGATAGAAGTAAAATGATTTATTTGTTACTTATATTTTTATAATCAATTTACTAAATAAAAAAAAAAAGTTATGCAGTCAATTAAAATACTAAATTACAGATCATTCTTTTATATTACATTTGTGTCAGATTTTGTAGCCTTTAAACTGTATGTTCTAATCATATATGAAATATATCTTAACTTCATGTCCATTTTAACTACATAAATTTTAAAAATACATATTCAGCATCAAATTATATTTTAAGAAATGTGATTTGAGCTGATTTTATTTTACCAAATGTTTCGTTCTAATGCAGCTGGCAAAATGTTAACATGGTCTTGGATGCCTTAGGGCAAGCGCTGCAGTATAACGTACGTATTCATTAAGGGGGCACGTGCTTGACTTGAAGATAAGTCACGGACGCGGAGTCACATGATGGGAGCGCCAGAGCTTTATTTATTACCAAATGCGGCTTCTAAAATGTTGTCTGTGTATAGTCGAGTCGTATTCAAAATCAAAAATGATAACGATTTATATTAACGGTGTGAATTTTGATTTTCCGTTCGTGATGATGATGATTTGAGTTTTGGTGAAGCTCAGTGGCGCAGCAGCCGTTAGCTTCTATGTCGGATTGACCATTGGAAAGATGAAAGAGCATTGCTGGGAAAGAAAGCGGTAAAGACAAAAGGAATCTTGCCCAAACACTAAAAAAAAGTTTAATAGAGTGAGAGGTTTTTTTTATTTATTATTATTATTAAATAAAAAGTGATGAAAGTAATTTAAACACATGGAAGAGAAATAAAATGAACGAGTAACTGTAAGTGAAAAGCAGACATTAAATTAGATTTGTTGAGGGAAAGATACAAATCCATGCAGAAGGACGAATAAACTTATCTTCAAAATGAGTACATGGTGGTAGGAGAAACATGCTTGTAAAAAACAGGTTAGTTGAACATGGTTTGGAAAAATTTTAAGCCGTGAACAATATGAGAAGATCTGGCAAAATAAAAGAGATTAAAGTAGTTGATAGATTTCAGTATTATTAAATGAGAAGAAAATGGACGACTGTTTTGGTTAGGAATTTGAAAGTGTGTAAAGAACCGCCCTGGGGATGTTTAGCACAATAATGGCAGAGGAGATGTTAAAACTATCTCGGGAGGGGAGATTTGCGAATTTCATTTTTGGGGGATTCGTGGATTGGGAGATTTGCATAGAATTTTCAGCAAGCTTGATCAGTTCGCATTTGAACAACGGGGGTTTTCAATTTTTTTCCCTGATAGGCAAGACTTTGGTGAAGAGCTTCATCATTTTAAAATAGCGTGGGGGTCAGTAATCATTCGCAGAGTTGTGGTGGAATTTCTACATGCATGATGATGATTTGAGTTTTGGCGAAGTTCCATGGCTGCGTAGCAGCCGTTTATCTTCATCCTAGATACATGCATGACCATAATTATTATTTTTGTAAATGAGTAATTTGAAAAGTATAGTGGTTGAACTTTTTGTTTCACTAATTTATTTTTTTGAAAAACCAGATACAAATGACATTATAAAAGCTAGAAATAGCGAGAAATTTTTCTTCAATATTATAGAACAATAACAAGCATTACTGACACTCCACCAAGCAGTATATGATACAAAATTACAATTCCGTGTAGGTTATAATAGCCCCACTATAGACCATGCAAGTCGTAAAAGGCGACTAAAATGGGCATCCAGCAGGGAATAACCGGGGATGTGGGGGTTAAAGTCAGACTCCTCCCTTTAGATGTCCCATGTCTTTGTGCCTCAAGAGGAGAAAAAGTAGCTTTATTTATTTTACCCTTTATCATGACCACGAGTTCATGAGGTTGGTCTAAATCAGGGATGGGCAAACTTTTTCGGTCGCGGGACAGAAATCGAAAATAAAAAGTTTGGTGGGCCAAGATAAATTTTCTAAATTTTAAAAACAATATACAAGTATTACAATTTAAATATGTTAATGAGAGGAATGAAATTGCGATTTCATTTTTAAAGTTCCTTGTATTGAGGTTCGAAGTGAGATGGACTGATTTTTTAATGAACGAGGCTAAAGGCTCCTCTGTTAGTCTAATTCTGAAATAATTCTTTCTAAGGTTCATAGTTGAAAACACTTGTTCACATATATAAGAAGAAGCAAACATAGTACACAGATTTTCTGGACGTGAGATATTAAATCTGGGAAACTTACTTTCGATAATGGTTTGTAAAACTCTAACTTTGGCCTATTTAGAAACAACTGCTTGAGAGGATTGTTAGATTGCAACTCAATTAATTCAACCTGCAAATCTGACCTCACTGCTTCACAATTTACGTTGAAAGGCATGGTAAAAATATCCAATTCTGTTTGAATGGCACTGAAATCTTGAAATCGGCGTTCGAACGCAAAATGCGCTTTTTTTTTCAAGCTATCTTCATAATTCTTAAGCTTCTCTCCATTTACTGAGAGTATTGAATTTAACCTCGGGAAATGAGTGAAATAATAATATTAAAAATAATAATTTTTTAATAAAATAAAATAATATTTCATCAAAGTAGAAAAGGAGATGGATGTATAATATATATATTTTTCTTTTAATTTGCCTCAGATCGGCAAATTAAAACTCTATCCGCGGGCCAGATAGAATCTTCCGGCGGGCCGGAGTTGGCCGCGGGCCGTTGTTTGTCCCATCCCTGGTCTAGATGTTGCTGTCGACCAAATGGGATAAGAAACGACAACACAAAATTACAGTTCGGTAAAAAATATTTCGGTTTTTAAGAATTGAAATTTCAAACCAAAATTGTTCCTTTCAAATGCGGACGTGGTTTAACAGATATTGAATTCTCGCCGCCTTCTTCTCAAACTTCATTTACAAAATTCTCGAATCTCGAATAAAAGCACTTTTAAAGCATAATACTTAATATAAATTGGTATGTAAAAAAATTACTTTAAATTTTATTACAAAATTGTTTAATATTAATAAATTCAGGATTATTAAATTCAATCCTTTATGATACTCGTATTTTTAACACTGCACTTTCATAAAAAAAAGAAAAACAAGCCTGCCATAGTCCATCATCAAGTAGAACCCGTCTAATAGAAGCGAATTATTAACACAAATGATTAAAATATCCGAAATTCGATAATAATTGTTTCCAAAAGAGTAAATTTTTTTAAGAGTCAATTCCTACTTTTTTTCACTCTATTTCAGAAAGTCCTTTAGAAATAATTTTCATTCATTTTTTAAGTTTATCTGGCGCCATATATGGACATCGGCCATCAGGCCACTCAAATATAAATTTCCCCATACGGATTGCACATTAATATCAGAATAATAATCTTCTCATTTATTGTCAGATTTTTCGACATTACCCTACGATACATCGCTCCTATTATCACTCAAAATGGGTTCACTTTGATTCATTTGGAAGGAAATAACGGAATAAATAACATGTTGTTCCTCGCCTATATTTTGGCAGCCTGATGGCCGGCTAGTGCTCTGGTTTTTGGTAATTATATTTCTTAAACAAGTAATATGAAAAAAATAACTTTTTAAAGTCAATTCCTACTTTTTTTTCAGTCTATTGCAGAAAGTCCTTTATAAATAATTTTCATTCATTTTTTAAGTTTATCTGGCGCCATATATGGGCATCGGCCCTCAGGCCACTCAAATATAAATTTCACCATACGGATTGCACATTAATATCAGAATAATAATCTTCTCATTTATTGTCAGATTTTCGACATTACCCTACGATACATCGCTCCTATTATCACTCAAAATGTGTTCACTTTGATTCATTTGGAAGGAAATAACGGAATAAATAACACGTAGTTCCTCGCCTATATTTCGGCAGCCTGATGGCCGGCTAGTGCTCTGGTTTTTGATAATTATATTTCTTAAACAAGTAATATAAAAAAAAAACTTTTTAAAGTCAATTTCTACTTTTTTTCAGTCTATTGCAGAAAGTCCTTTATAAATAATTTTCATTCATTGTTTTTAAGTTTATCTGGCGCCATCTATGGGTAGATATAGACAATTTAAATGTAAAAAAAAATTAAAATTAAGGAATTAAATTTAATGAATGAATTAACATTTGAAAAAACTGCATTAACATTCAGTGTTATCCACTACAAGTTCAAAAAAAAAAAAAATGCATTTGAAGAGTGATTGAATAAAAAGTATTTTATGAACGATTGAAAATTTGAACAAGATATATATAGGGAGAGTGTGAGCTAATAGAAGGAATTGAAGGAATTGAACTAACCTTTCTGCAAGAGTGACATTTTTGTCCTTGTCTATGTACAAGAACCTGTTGCCAAATTGTTGGGCAGATTTGGCGGTTTCAAACACCATATCGGGAACCCATATGTAGTGGGAACATTTTGCATTGACGATTTCAGTATTACTAACCAGCAAGCGATCGTCAATCCAGTTATTGAAGATATAGCCATGAATTCGGAAATCCTGTAAAAAAAAAAAAATATGTATATAATTTTTTCAAAATTATGATAAATAATTTCTTCTTCATTAGTTTTTCACATATTAATGTTTAATGTATTTGTCTTTACTGAAGAAAGAAATATCGTAAGATATTATTAATATATAATGAAATAGATTATATTGATAATAATTCGAAAATTATCATAAATAATAGAAATAAATCTTTCCCTTAAATTCAATTTTATAAATTACTAAAAAGATACTTTGTAGTGTGCAGGTACCCACATTGGGCGCTAGTTTGTAATGGATGTGTCAGTTTGTTTGTGCAGCTGGATCTGGGTGTGTCAAGTCAAAAAACGCACAATTTAAAAACGCACCACCTTAATTACAAGAGCACAAGCAGAGGGCACAACACACTACAAAGATTAATATACAACAGACATATACTTATATTTAAGTGGAATGAGTCCACGTCTAAACTGTAAATGAAGTTACTCAGGTACACGCTGGATAGCGAAATGTACTTCCTCTCTGGATGAGAGTCTGTAGGCCAATTCATGCACAGGAGGGTGATAACTATATCTTCTCACGGAAGGAGAGACTATAAACTGAACATCTCTGAGGCAGCAGTTAATTATACATTTGTGGAAGGAACTCCACTTCTAGCTCTCGGGATGATAACCTCGTAACTAACGGCAGCGCCTGTTTTGCCGTACATCCTCTTGGGTCAGAGTCTCGAAGCCTACTGATGATTTTTTGTACGTAACAAAGGGATGCTCTTGCAGTGCGTAGGAGGAAACATGCTTGCGTAGGTTGAACCACGTTTACGATTTTTAAATTAATAAAATATAAATACTTTCATTATTTTAATAAAAAGTATATTTCTTGTATTTTATGAATGAAGAAATTAATTACAATTTATCTAGATATTTAGAGAAAGTAACAGACGCGTTATGGTAACTTCAAAATTATTTATTGTTGATTAAATATAAAAAATAAATTTAAAAATAAATAAATAAAGTAAATAAATAAATAAAATGAGTAATAAATAATAATTATAAAATAAAATAAATAAAAAAAAATTAATTAAATTTTTCAGACATTAATTTATGTATGTTGCGCTGTATGAAAATTTATTATGAACTAAAATTCATTATTAATTAATTAAGGATTATTATTTATTAATCCAATATAAACTGATTATTATTATTAATCCAATATAAGCTTATAAACTGATTTATAATACAATCAAATAAAGTTTTAGTGACTATTTCTTTTTATAAATATATATTTTTTGGTGTACAAATTTATTACATAACTTTTCTAAGCAATCTCAATATTTCATTAATTTCCGACTTTACATACGTTATAATGTAAGAAAAGATCGATTTATATGCAATGAAATTAATTGTTAGTAACATTTATTTTTTTATTAATATATTTTTCTGATGTTTTACGATTATCAGTCGATTTATCATTTAGAAATTTTAATTTTTTATTTAAAATTTCTAAATGATATTCGGAATCCACTTTAAACCGTAAGTCTCTGTCTTATCGCCCAATAGTCGTATAAAACAGAGATCTACGGTTTAAAGTGGATTCCGAAACACTAAATTTACAATTCTAGCATACATTAATTAGTTATATAATAATTTATAACAATGAAATGAATTTTTAGGAACTGTTTATTATTTTTGATGCATGTATTTTTTTTTTATTGATATACAAATTTATTAATTAAAATTTCTAAGCGATATCAATGTCACTCACCATTGTTCCTGTGTTAATTTCGTCGATGTCAATTATGGTTATCGCAAATGTGACATTAAGAGGTTGACCTAATAAATAAACATATTTTTAAAATAAAATATCTTGGAACATTTGAGCAATATAAAGAGTCATAAATACGTGCAAACTTCTAAAATTCATAAGAAAAGGAGTGATTATCGGAAAAAAATTCGATTTGAGAGAATATGATCAAGGGTTATTGGATTATTTTTTCCATTATAAAAAAAAAATATTCCAAAAATAATCGATAGAGGGCGCTCATGTCATATTGGTTTCGTTTGTCTCTCTAAGGTTATCTTGTATACACTACTGCTAAACAGACCGGGACCTACAATTTAACATGGTTTCCGAACCACTCACAAACATCAATGCCATTGCCAGGATTCGAACCTAAAGTCTGTGGTACCAAAGGCTAGAGCTCTAGACAATTGGCCATCAGGCCGCCACACGTCATACTGAGACGTTTTATGCAAATCAGGCAAACACAAACTGCCAAGATACAGATCACAATAACATGACATAGTGCATTTATTTCAAAGTAAAAGATGTTCAACAGGGCACCACCACAAGGTATTAGGCAAGTGAGGAGCGTCACTGCGCCTATTACTGCTAAATGCAGCATGTCGGCATCGTTGTTATAGACGATCCGTCGAATAGCATCTTTCAGTTCACATCAAAATGGTTGGAAGCCCCGATACACAAGAGATTTTTAAGTATCCCCACAATCAAAAATCTGCCGGTTACAAACCTGGTGATCGCGAGGGCCATTTAAACCAATCGACTTATAATCCGGCCTCCGTAAAAGTGTCTAACAGAACGTCTTGACTTCATGGCGCCATCCTGCATGAAGGGACTGGCAGGTAACGTGTCTTTCCTGCAGTGCATGCATGCCGTGTTTCTCAGTGACAAATGAATGAATCCATTTTCATCCTTTCATGTTTTATTGCTAGCCTGATATGCATGAAACGCCTGAATCGTGAGCACCTTCTTATTTTATAATTAATTAAAGTTATATTTTTAATCAATTTTTTATACATTGAGAAAAAAAAATTCAACGTCCCTCTGATAAAATTCTCGCATTACTTCTTTTATTATGAATGTTTGATGTTTGCACGAATTTATGGCACACTCTGCAATGTCAAATAATTGAACATGTAATTTATTCACAAATCAAGTGAACCATATGTACAGTTATGATGCATTGTATTTACAGAAAAAATTATTTTAAAACCGTTAGTTAAATGCATGTTGAAGATTATAAAGAATATCTCAAAAACTGATTTAAAAAAGTCATTTATACATTTCTATTGATCGTTAAAACTTTAGCTAAGGCAAGGCATCATCAATGTTATTAGGTATCAAACCCTACTCTTTCAGACCAAATATCCAACGGACTACACACTAAGCCATGCATTTCTGAGACTGTTTTTATAGAATACAGGAATGTATTTTTTTCGTTCGTTCTAATTTTTCTATTATTTTCTTATCTAATACGTAACTAAAAGCTGTAATTATTTTCCCTTGTTAACAGCTGGCGCCATCTATTGAAGTGATAATTAAAGTTTATGTAACCAATAAAGATTTTCGCATCATCTTCTGTTTTATTAAAATTATTTTTATTAATTTTATGTAATTAAATTTTTTTTTTTTCTTCTTTTTCTTTTGTTTATTTGTTTCAATTGTTCTGTTATACAGGCTTAATGTTTATATTTCACATTCTAATTATCTTTTATAAATGGCGATACAAAATAGTTTTTCTTTTAAAATTGACAAAAAGATAATTTTTAATATTTATCAGGCAGTTTGTATCTAAGATTTTCTTTTATTTGCCTTCCACTTTTCATCCATATTTTTTTTTAAATATAATTTTACAAAATTAAAAATATTTTATTTTCTCTGGAATTTTTTAATATCTATATCTTTGTTTGTTTGCTTGTTTCTTGTCCCGCTAGGTCAACAGCAACATTTTTTAATATCTATATCTTTTTGTTTGTTTGCTTGTTTCTTATCCCGCTAGGTCAACAGCAACATTTTTTAATATCTATATCTTTGTTTGTTTGCTTGTTTCTTATCCCGCTAGGTCAACAGCAACATTTTTTAATATCTATATCTTTGTTTGTTTGCTTGTTTCTTATCCCAGGTCAACAGCAACATTTTTTAATATCTATATCTTTGTTTGTTTGCTTGTTTCTTATCCCGCTAGGTCAACAGCAACATTTTTTAATATCTATATCTTTGTTTGTTTGCTTGTTTCTTATCCCACTAGGTCAACAGCAACATCTAGACCAGGCATGGACAAACTTTTTCGGTCGCGGGCCAAAAATCGAAAAAAAAAAAAAAAAAAAATTTCGGGACAAGATAAATTTTCTCAAATTTTAAAAATACTATACAAATATTACAATTTAAATATGCTATTGAGATGAATGAAATTGCGATTTCATTCATCTCATTCATCTCCTTTCATTCATCTCATTCATTCATCTCGTTCTTTATATTGAGGTTCGAAGTGAGATGTACTGATTCTAAAGAACGAGGCTAAATGCTCATCTCTTAGTCTACTTCGAAATAAATTTTTCTAAAGTTCATAGTTGAAAACACTTGTTCACAAATATAAGATGAAGCAAACATGGCTCTGTCTGTGCTGGCTATTTCCGTCGATTTATGTTTTGCAGAACAAAAATAGAGAAAATAAAAAGATCATCAGTTCTTTGAAAAAAAAAGGAAGAAAAAAAATATTTAATCAAAGTAGAAAATGAGTTGGATATATAATATATAAATATATATCTTTTTTAATTTTCCTCGGACCGGCAATTTAAAACTCTATCCGCGGGCCGGATAGAACCTTCTGGAGGGCCGGAGTTGGCCCGCGGGCTGTAGTTTGCCCATCCCTGATCTAGACCAAGTCCATAACCCTCCGTGTGTCTCATGGAAGGAGGGAAGGGGTGGGCAGCTTCCGTTGTTATAGAGCACCCGCAGGTAGCACCTGACTTGGCTCCGTATCGCTGAAGAAGGAGGGCAGTGCCTTTCCGGGAGGACTACACCGTATTAGCGTATCATTTGGAAGAAAACAATTTGTAAAACTCCAACCAGATAGTCCGACTGACGAGGCAAGATGCTGAACATCACAAACGACATTTAATCTTCTACGTTTTTTTTTTTGAAACAGTCTCTTTGATAATAAATTACTAATCTACATATACTACATGCATCCCATCATAACTTATGCGAGTCCGGTTTGGGACTCTGTTGCAAGGTACCACATTAATTATATTAAAATTCTAGAAAATAAACTTTTGCGCATGATCACAAATTCTCCTTGGTACTTTAGAAATGATGGCATTCGTCATAGTCTTGCCCTCCCTTCTATTCAAAATTTTATGCTCAAGATTG
The DNA here is from genome assembly GCA_021605095.1 of Caerostris extrusa. NCBI lineage: Eukaryota > Metazoa > Arthropoda > Arachnida > Araneae > Araneidae > Caerostris > Caerostris extrusa. The sequence goes on along the minus strand of BPLR01006946.1, from coordinate 15,114 downwards.
CGGAAAATTTTATGCAAATCTTGAACACATTCCGAATGAGGAAATTCGTAATCTTCCGAGATACGATTTCTCTTTGCCGGAGAATGCTAAACGCCCAAGGGCGGCCTTACATAACTTGCAACTGCCCTAGACGAACTGGCTCAGTTGTCAGGAGCACCCTGACCTGTTCCTTTAGTCATCATTTCTAGCAGCTGCAACTCCATCCTGTGTGTATTCTTAATTGATTTTTGCTTTTATTTTTATTTTATTTTAAAAGCTCTCTTTTTGTATAATTATGTTATTAAAAATATATTTTTTCCAGTTGCTCTTTTAAATTAACTTTGAACTGGGACAGACCTTGGTCACTTGCTGCTTTGACCTACCATGCTTCCTACTTTGCAGACAGAAGCCAAGGAATTTCGAAAATTACAAACTAACTGACTGACTGAAACAGTCTCTACAACAAAGCCGTCAGCGGATGGAACTTCCGCCGTAATGCTCACCATTGGTGCACATTGGCACTGAGCCACGAGTCGGGACCTATTTGTGTCTTTAAAAAGTCTTAGTTCTAGACTTTTTAAACTAGTTAATAAATAAATAAGATAAAACAAGAATGACTGCTTTATTATTTCTTTTTTTCAAAAGGTGATTTCTTTAAGTAAAATCCATTGCATAAAAAAAAAAAAAGGAATGAAACACAAATCGCACTCCTTAAATAATTATCACGATAAAATTAAATAAGATGCTAACAAATAAGATTATTAGAAATTAAAAATTAAATAAGATACCTTCTAATCCAGGAGGTGCCAAATGTTTCTTGTATCCCACAGGAATCAGATCCAAGCAGCTTTCATCTTCAGATTCGTCACTGATGAAAAAATAATTTTTTAAAGAAAAAATTATGTTTTACAACATATATCAACAGTTAAATTAAAGCATTAATTCCAAGTAAATTGGCATTTTTTTTTGTCTATTTTTAGTAGTTCATTCCAGATGTGGGCAGTCAAAGACATAGTCAAGATTCAAGCATTTTTGAAAGAATTGGAGTCGGAGACGTAATCTGAAATCAAAACCTTTGAATTCCTTTGAATGGTTTTTCAGGAATCGGAAGTCAGAAAAATAGTCGGTAGTCAAGTATTTTGTAAAGAATCAGTAGTCGGAGACTATCACGAGTCAAGAATTTTTTAAGTAATCATTAGTCGAAGATGTAGTCAGGTGTCTAGCCTTTTGAAGGAATCGGCAATCGGTGTCAGGAGTCTAGCCTTTTTGAAGGAATCGACAATCGGAGACGTAGTCAGGACTCGAGCCTTTTTGAAGAATCGGCAATCGGAGACGTAGTCAGGAGTCGAGCCTTTTGAAGGAATCGGCAATTGAACGTAGTCGAAGTCGAGCCTTTTGATGAAAATCAAGCTTTTTAAAGGAATCGGCAATCGGCGACATAGTCATTCAAGTATTTTTGGAAGAAATCGGTAAGCATTTTTTAAGAAATAGTAAGACAAAGACGTATTCAGGAGTCGAGTATTATTAAAGGAATCGGCAGTCGGATTCAGAAGCCGGTATAAAATCTGCGAGCCGACTCTTTTTAAAATATAATTTTTATGTTTTCAAAATCCTGATACTTAATGTTAAAATAAATGTTCATCTGTTTTCAATAATACAACCAGTAACAAAGACAACGACTGTTTTAACAGCAAGCCAAGTAAATGCCGCGAGACATTTCTCAACACGGACCTTTATCAAAAGCTGTCTTGGATCCACAATAAAAGATCTTAAAAACAAAAAAGATTTAATGTATGGCAAATGCAGCATCTTTGTGATTAAAATGTACAATTTTAATTTCCCTGTCTTAAGATATTTTCTAATATTTTGCTACCTGTTCATTGAGTACTATTATATTTTATCTATATATATAGATTTGTAAGCAAATTTAGAGTTCAAAGATATAAATGAGTGTAAATACCACACCTTTAAAATTGTAAATACTTCTTTAATGCAAGAATTTCTAGCATATATGACTGCATTAAAAGTCATAACATATACACCACACATTCTAAATTCGACAGTACAGATCAGAGTACTCAAAATTACAGTAGCGTGGTCGGAATCAAATGTTTTGGTAGACTTACCAATACCAAAGCCTTTTTTTTTTATAGCTCATAAAAACCCCACTAAAAAGTACCCTACAAAAACAAGTTTGAATTTAGTTATTTAAAGTGAATCAGAAAACGAATGAAATCTACGAATTGGCTACCAAGTAATTTCGAACACAATACAGATATAACGCAGCATTCTTAATCAAGGAACTGAATATACTGAAAAAACGAAACTTACTGACAACAAGATCCTGACGATAAAGCAACATTCTGAAACAAGATTATATTTACAAACAAACTAGCTGTCTTTAAAGTATACAACATGCCTAGACTTCTCTGTCTAGGCCAAATGGGACCAAAGTTATTTAAATGCAGTTATTTAAAGCGACGAATTACGAAACGATTGAAATCTACGAAATGGTTATGAAACACAAAACCTAATTAACTTATCAGTCTTAATCAAGGTACTGAATATACTGAAACAACGAAACTTACTGACAACAGGATCCTGACGAAAACGCAACATTCTGAAAAAACAAAATGATGTTTATGAACACAGAAGCTGTCTTCAAAGTAAACCACATGCTGGGACTTCTGTATCTCGACCGAATGGGACAAACATTTATGTAGTTACGTGTAGTAAGTACATTTATGTAGTTGAATGTAGTAATTTAAAGCGAATTAGAAAAGGATTGAAATCTGTGAAATGTCTACCAAATAATTTTAAATGAATCAACTGGACATTCGTACTTAATATACTTAAACAATGAAACTTACTGACAACAGGATGCTGACGAAAACGCAACATTCTGAAAAAACAAAATGATGTTGATGAACAAAAAAGCTACCTTCAAAGAAAACCACATGCCGGGACTTCTCTGTCTCGACCTAATCGAACCAAACAGGTTTGAATGCAATTATTTAATGCGAATTAGAAAAAGATTGAAGCTATGAAATGGCTAACCAAATAATTTTAAACGAATTAGATTATTTCTTAATCAAGATACAGGATACATTGAAAACTTACTGGCAACAGGATTCTGACGATAAAGCAACATTCTGAAACAAGATGATATTTACAAACAAACTAGCTGCCTTTAAAGTATACAACATGCCAGGTCTTCTCTGTCTAGGCCCAATGAGACCAAACAGGTTTGTATGTAGTTATTTAAAGCGAATTACGAAACGATTGAAATCTACGAAATGGTTATCAACTAATTTCACACACAATGCAGAATTCTTAATGAAGGTACTGAATAAATTGAAACAACGAAACTTACTGACAACAGGATGCTGACGATAAAGCAACATTCTGAAACAAGATTATATTTACAAACGAAGAAGCTGCCTTCAAAGTAAACAACATGCCCAGGACTTCTGTATCTCGACCGAATAGGATCAAATATTTATGTAGTTACGTGTAGTAAGTACATTTCTGTAGTTGAATGTAATTATTTAAAGCTAATTTGAAAACGATTGAAGCTATGAAATGGCTACCAATTAATTTTAAATGAATTAACTGAACATTCTTAAACAAAGTACTGAATATATTGAAAACTTACTGACAACAGGATTCTGACGATAACGCAACATTGTGAAACAAGATGATATTTACAAAAAACCAAACTAGCTGTCTTTAAAGTATACAGCATGCCTGGACTTCTCTATCTCGACCAAATGAGACCAAAGTTATTTAAATGCGTTTATTTAAAGCGAATTAGAAAGCTACGAAATGGCTACCAAACAATTTTAAACGATTTAACTTAGCATTCTTAATCAAGGTACTGAATAGACTGAAATAACGAAACTTACTGACAACAGGATTCTGACGATACAGCAACATTCTGCAACAAGATGATATTTGCAAACACAGAGGCTGTCTTCAAAGTCAACTACATGCCGGGACTTCTGTATCTCGACCGAATAGGACCAAACATTTATGTAGTTACGTGCAGTATGTACATTTATGTAGTTGGATGTAGTTATTTAAAGCGAATTAGAAAAAGATTGAAATCTGTGAAATGTCTACCAAATAATTTTAAACGAATTAGCTTAGCATTCTTAATCAAGGTACTGAATAGACTGAAACAACGAAACTTACCGACAACAGGATCCTGACGATAACGCAACATTCTGAAAAAAAACAAGATGATATTTACAAACAAACTAGCTGCCTTTAAAGTATACAACATGCCGGGCTTCTCTGTCTACACCAAATGGGACCAAACTGGTTTGAATTTAAATATTTAAAGCGAATTAGAAAACGATTGAAAGTTACAAAATGGCTACCAAAAAATTTCAAACAAAATTAACTAAGAATTCTTAATCAATGTACTGAATATACTGAAACAACGATACTTACCGACAACAGGATCCTGACGATAACGCAACATTCTGAAAAACAAGATGATATTTACAAACAAACTAGCTGCTTTTAAAGTATACAACATGCCTGGACTTCTCTGTCTACACCAAATGAGACCAAACTGGTTTGAATTTAAATATTTAAAGCGAATTAGAAAACGATTGAAAGCTACAAAATGGCTACCAAAAAATTTCAAACAAAATTAACTAAGAATTCTTAATCAATGTACTGAATATACTGAAACAACGATACTTACCGACAGCAGGATGCTGACGATAACGCCGGATTCTGAAAAAACAAGATGATATTTACAAGAAAAGAAGCCGCCTTCAAAGTAAACAACATGCCAGAGCGTCTCTGCCTCAACCAAATGAGCAACCGAAATAGGTTTTAGTTGATTATAAATAGAAACGCGTAGCTACGAGTGACCGCTTGCAAACTTCGCATTAGTCTCCAAAGACTTCGTGATCGCTCTGGACATGATGTATCGAGTCAACAGTCGATTGTTGGCAAAACAGCAAAAACATTTACTTAGACGAAGTTAAGTTCACTGTTTAATGTCATTCGATGTAGATTCGGGCTGTTGTTTTATAAATGTATCGATAAGCGATTTCCTTTTTATTCTAGCATAGTAAGAAAAGGGATTTTTGCGTTTTCGATAGGATCAATATTCCGTTATAAAAAATTTTTTAAATGTTTGCAAAAATAACATCGTCCTGAAAAGATTTGTTTTGGTTTTAATGACCGGTTTTTATGTTATTTTCAGTACTTCCAAAAATGAAATCAATTTTTTTTTTTTTTTTTATTACGTGAAAGGTTTTTTTTCCCCCACAAAATGTTTGCATGTTTTACTGCAATTAAACTTAATTCATATTTTGACTATCGATATTAGTTTCATTAATCTATAAATCTATACAGATTACATTTTTTTCTTAATTGGAGTCATTTGCAGTTGTTTGATAATGAAATAATAGATCAATTTGGAGAGAATAAAGAAAATAGAGTGGTTTCTGAAAAATCAATGTTTCATGAGTAATATGTATAATGATCAGTGAAATAGATTCAAATTTTTAAAATGTTTTTTTTTCATAATATTACTATAACATTTATAACATAATGTTATAAATGTTACTATTATAATGGGAATATTACTATTATAATGGGAAGTTTGTCCAAAGTTTCCAAAAAATAATGTTATTTATAACATTATAACATATTATAACAATATTTCTATAATATTTCAATAACAATTTCAGAATTGTTATTCGAAAGAATGCTTTCTTTTCTCACTTTAATGAGTATTAAAAATGAGTGATGAGTAATGAAAAAATGTTACAAAAAATTAATTTTGTTATAGTATAATTTATTTTGTTAGAGTATAGCTTCATTTGTTATAGCAGATCAGCGGAGAATTTCATTGGCGTGAGTTGCTGTTCTTATGGTGCTCCTTCTACTAAGGGAAATACGTCTAAGTTATTCTTCCTTATCTCCCATAATCCCCATTTACGTCCACAGTTTTGTTATTTCAAAGAATCAACGTTAGCGTAAGATTCCCCTTAACAATTGTTTTTGGAAGCACGTTTCCAAATTCTTGATGGCGACGACGACGATTTGTAGGTGGACGAAGCTCCTTGGTTGCTAGGTAACCGTTAACTCCTTCTTTGCATATGAAAGGGAAGTTACTTTAGCTTTATGCCCCTTGCATTAAAAATAAACTATTAAAATAGAGATGATAATATATGGAGAAGAGAAGTTTTTTTATCAATAAAGTACTTAATAATTATTAATTATAATTTAATAATTAAAATAATAAAGTAAAAAGAGACGATTTTGAAGAAAAATATACTTTGAAAATATACTTTCAATAGATAAAAATGCTTTCAATAGGCTAATCTAATTCAAAAAGGAATACAAGTTAAAAATAACAAAAACGTTTCAGAGCAGTTTGCCAAGAGAGGATGAAATGGTAATGACGGGGAAAATTCTTGATAGGGTCATTCTGTTGCTCTTAAATTGTTTTGCAGTTAAAGTAATTGCACTTTTCGTTTTTCTTTGAATGCACCAAGAAGTGGACAATCGCATTACGATCTCTGCTTGAAAACTCTCTTTTATTTTCCATCTTAGTTTTACAATGGGGTGATATTCAACTGAAAAAACCCAATTGATTTCGATCAGCGGAGGAAATTAGAAAAATAGTTCTGATTCTTAATAATTAGGCTTAACTTAAAAATTGACGGATGTGTCAAAATAAATATGTGATACATTGTCGTGACATTTATAATAAAACAAATGTCATGAAATATTGATTTTGTTTGGAAAGCCTCACAATTTTTTTTGCTACAACATAACTTATAGCTGCATTCGCCAATAATTCCCCTTCAAATGTTCACTTGCCACTATTATTATAGGATAGCACATTTTTGTTTTTCTTTGAATGCATCAGGATCTGGACAATCCCAACTTCATCTCTGCTTGAAAACTCTTTTTTTTTTTTTCATCTTACTTTTACAATGGGTTGATATTCAATTGAGAAAAAAAAAAAAAAAACCAATTGATTTCGATCAGCGGTTGACATTAGAAAAATAGTTCTAATTCGTAATAATTAGGCTTAAACTAAAAATCGAAAGATGCATCAAAACAAAGTTGTCATATATTGTCATGACATCTGTAATAGGACAAATGTCATGAAATATTGATTTTGATGGAAAGCCTTGTAAGTTTTCGCTACAACATAACTTACTGCTGCATTTGCCAATAATTTCTGTTTAAATATTCATTTGCTACTATTATTACTGGACAAAGGGAATATTTTTTATTTTCATTCCTATTTAACTTGGCGTGTAACTATTTCGACTGTGGATTTTTATTGAGTTCTGATAAAAAAAAAAAAAAGGTACAAAATTCAATTCAGTGTTTAGAAAAGGTTTAATTTCGTACATAGGTAGAGGATAACTTGTATGTTAAAGAAACATTCTTTGTATTTAAATATTTATTAATGGAATACATCAATATTGCCGATAAAATAAAATGTTTATTACGAATTGTTCATATTCTATGTGTATTCAAAATTATATGTATTTATGCTTACTTTACATTACTGTTGTTAGTCTCGAACTATGTCATGAGGTTAGTATGGTGCATCATTTTTCCCACGGGAAGAGTTGTGGCATTTCTTTACCAGGAGAGAGGAATGTATATTCTTTGACAAGTACATAATTACAACCTATCACTGAATTTGACATCAGATAAGCAGTATTGTGGTTAGTTATATTCCATGCAATGGGCCTGAATGGCCAGCGCGCTCTGGCGCTTGGTACCACAGGTTTCGGGTTCGAATCCCGGCGGTGCCATGGATGTTTGTAGTGGTTCGGAATACACTTTAAACCGTAGGTCCCGGTCTAATAGGATCGTAGAGCATTGAGGGGTTATTGTTACTCTTCCGTGGCTATCCCCCCTGGGTAATGCAAAGTGAGTAACGTCTGTGCAGCGTTTGCCTTAAGGCATCCTAGACCAAGCTGTCTAAGTGTTTGCCAGCATTAAGAAATCTAAGCAAAAAAAAAAAAATATTGCATGCAATTAGTGTTTTCTACTAATGAGAACAACCTGCCACTCAAATCTGATAGCAAATATTTAGTGTCAAGGATAAGGAGACTTCATGAAATTAGTGATTGTCTGTGTGACCTTTCCCAGGTCGAAACAATTACAGATGGAATATGAACTAAACCGTGAGTTGTTGCATCGTAATTAGTGATAGACGTTGAGCTGAGAAAATGCCTAGTCCAATAAGAAGTGAGGAAGCTGACCTCCTTGAAGCTCTTGAATTAAAAGGAGGTTTTTTGGAAAAGAAGTAAGAGTTCTGCAACGAATCGACAACGATCGAAACAACGATAGTTAACAAGTAAAAATGTTTCCCTTTTACATTTGATTTATGAGAAATAGTTAAGAAAATTAAGTATTAACCAAAAATAGAAATGTCAATACTTAAGGAACTCATTATTATATTAAAAATTGTTTTTGGAAAATTTTTTAATTTAACCTCCTACATTTCTTGAAAATTTCTGTTATTAAAAGTTTTCATGCTCATTTTAAGGAAAATGTTTTAGCTCTTACAAAAATTGTAAGCAAAAAACTAGTTTTAGTTTTGAAGGATTTCTAATGAATTAACTAATAATTTATAGTTTTTTTAATAATTATGGATTATTTATTTGTTTATTCCAATTTTTATAATTTATACATATCATTAAAAATGCCTTAATTTTTAATTAAAAAGTAATATTACACCATTTATTCCAATTAATAATGAATCAATATTTTTCTAATAATGTCAATTTTGTTTTTTTTATTGAAATATATAATCACATTTTTAAGACAATTTCAGTTAGTAAAATTTTAGATTTTAAGGAAAAATAAATTATTCCGTCTCCATATTATGCATTTTTAAGATTCTTATAAAAATTCAGTGTATGTTTAATAAAAATATGAATTTTTTTATAGAAATTGTGAAATATTTTATTTGGAGTAAAACGTATCTAGTTCAGTCTGTTAACTATTTTTTAATGTAAATGAAGATAGATGGCGCCACCAGCACTGAAATGTAATGAGGTGTGACCGCTACGGGACTCTCAGGTAAGAACAAGGATGAATATAAGCAATGAAGGTTGGTGATGGCGAGCGATGGTTCTAAAACGTATATAAAATGTTATTAAATATATATATATTCAATTTTGAATAACTGAGAGTCGCTGTATTTAATGAAAAGGAAGAAAAAACGCTATTTGAAGTTTAAAGTATAAATTTTTTTAAGTTCAAAGTATTTCAAGTTTATATATATTTTTAAAGTATTGAATATTTCAAGTTGATATATATATTTGAAGTATTGAATATCTCAAGTTTCATTTAAAAAAAAAAAAAAAGTACAAATATCCTTGGAAAAGGTCGTAAAAGTGATCTTATAGAATTAGGAACAGAAATCGGTGTAACGATTCCACCGGAAACTGTTATAGTTAATATTAAAAAACTAATAACAAATAGTGAAAATTAAGACGAAGAATTTGTTCAAAAGTTTTCGAAAGAATAATTGATGAAAGAATTAGGAAAATGAAAGGTTGGAAATGGAAAATGAAAAGCAAAGACAGATAGAAATTGAGGAACGAGAAAAGCTAACACAGATGATTGTGACTCGGATGATGAGGAACCCCAAAGGAACTTTTAGTGTTGCTCCAGATTATTCGGATAACAACTTGTGAATCGGACAACAATAAATATAAACATTGTTCCTGAGTCTTTTGAATGAACTTTTTTTTTTTAATCTGAACTTTCAAGGAACTCATTTGGACAATAATCATAGGACTCATACATAGCTGTATATATCCATATATTATGTTTATTTTTGTATTGTAATATAGTAATTAACTTTATTTCTTAAAAACAAATGTGTTAAAGTTTATGTAGCAATTGAGGACAACTGCTTAATCAGGATGCCAGAATGTTAACTATTTTTTAATGTAAATGGCGATAGATGGCACCACCAGCACAGAAATGTAATGAGGTGTGACGCTACGGGGACTCCTAGGTAAGATAAGGATGGATGTAAACAACAAAGGTTGGCGATGCTCTAAAACGTATATAAAATGTTATTAAATATATATATTCAATTTTAAATAACTGAGAGTCGTTTTATTTAATGAAACGATAGAAAAACGCTAACACATAGATTTGATCTAGCTCTGTGGAACTTTAGAGATTTGTAACAGCAATAACAATAGATTATGTACAACGGCATTTCGGTTCGTATATTGACACATAAATAATTTGCCCAAAAAATAAAGAGCTTTATTCCAGATTTTAAACATCAAAGACGCTTTAAAAAATACAATTAAATCTTTCAGGAAAAAGAAAAATACAAAAAAATATTATATTATATACAGAAAAATATTCAAATTGTCGCTCATAAAACAATAAAATTTAGTAATCAGAACACAGCAGGGCCTGTAGATCACATGAAAACACAGCCAAAATATTACAGATTTTTAAAAATGAAACCCAAAATTGGTTATAAAGTCATTGAATTATTATTAATACTGTGTCCAAAAAGTAAGACCAATTTTCAATTTAAAATTCCAGGGCTTATGGAATTTCAATTTTTTTTTTCCTCTTTTATTGATGCTGGAATTTCGAAAGGATCGGCCAATTCCATTTTGGGCCTCAAACGCGTCCAATCTCGATGGGTACCGAAAACACTGAATGTGCCAGCTCACACTGAATTGATTCTTCGCGACATTTTCGCCAAAAAGGAAACCATATCGTTCCAAAACCACCGTGCGACTTCTGGATATTCCCTAAACTCAAAAGATTACTCCGGGGACACACCGTTTTGTGTCTATTGAAGAGATTCAACGTGAATTGGCGCACGCTTTGAAGGCCATTCCTGCCGATGACTTTTTAGCATGCCTTGAAGATTGGAAAAAAAACGTAAGTGCATTGTGTCCGGTGGAGATTACTTTGAAAGCGATGAAATAAATTTGGAAGAATAAATAAAGAGTTTTTGAAAAAAAAAAAAAAAAAAAAAAAAAAAAGTCTTACTTTTCGGGCACATTAGTATATGGAACTATGCGCTTGCAAAATATACAAGAAATGTTATTTTGTTTACAACTCTGATCTTTTTGCATGATATAGAATAAAGAATTACAAAAGTTCATATAAATGAATATTTTATTTTTTAAATCGTTTTGGATTTAAACTTATAAATAAAATATAAATGTCACTGAGCCACAAGTCGAGCTCTCTTAAATGTGAAACCCAAAAATTGTTTTGAAAGTCATTGAATAATAATAATAACAATATTATACATGTATATAAAGAATGAAGTTGTTCAGACTGTTCATTTGTATTGTTTTACATGATAAACGAGCCATTTCTTCCAATGTAAATCGGTTTGCTGCGAGGTTTTTTACCACCTGCGTGTACGACACGATGTTTTTCAAGGATTTCCTTCCGATCAAATTTTGCATCACACTGATCACACTGGAAACGTCGCCTGCCAGTGTGAGCCAATACATGTTTTTCATGTTGGCAGAAAAAAATTGTAGAATAGTTACAGTGAGGATACTGACAGCTAAAAACAGCGCCCTTTACACGTTCGGAAGAACGCCTGAAATCTGAAAAAGTAAAAATAAAATATTATTTACGGCAAATGTATCTTAAAATAATAAAACAGACAATGTTTTAGTTAGAAATCTCAGTTGGGATTTGGCATCAAAAAATCTTTTCGCCAAAGTGCATTAAGTAACGGTTCATTCAAGTATGGCATTGCAAATTCTCCCTTTTTTTTACGAATCAAATTTCCTCTTCTCAAAATTAATGTTTTGTACATATGCATGTTTATAAAGACATCGATAAATGTCTAAATATGCCACTTCTCTATAAATAGAGATGTACTAATACGAATAGCTTAAATATACAAACATTAATCTGTATTATCTTTTAGTAAGCGTGATTATGTGTGTATCTTCGGCTGCAATACATATTTATTTAAATATGCACGCATTTCCTGTGTGTGGATAACGGCGAATATGAATTTATTTGTGTAAATGCATATACACAATCTATGTGTATGTACACATTTATGCACGTATGTAGATATATATATATATATACTACTGTGTCCAAAAAGTATGACCAATTTAAAATTCCCGGGGTTTATGGAATTTCAATTTTTTTCTTCTTTTTTAGGTTTCTGGCACTGTCTTGGACATCTGTGTGAAATCTGTGCAAGAAGTTGCATTAAATTTTGTTTGCGAAAACGTATAAAGTGTTGCAGAAGGCATTCGGTGAGAATTGATAGCGTGTGGACGTCCAACACCATGTCGTCTACTGCTGGTTTCACCGTCATTTATCCACTTTGAATAAGTACTAACAACTGTAGATCGCGACACAACCCACGAGTCATGCAGTTTCGAAATATTTGTTTCCAGCCATTACAATCTGCCCTCTATCAAAGTCGTTTAGATCCGCAGCCTTTCCCATCACACACAGAAGTAAGTGAAAGAATGATTCTTCATTCTCCAGCAGCATTTAAATACCACTTCCACCTGATCACGTGCCTTCCACGTCATCCAGGCGAGTTCATTGCAAAATGTAGGGGTGGTCATAATGTTTTGGCTCTGAGTGTATTTACATTTGCAAATATATAAACAAATTGATAAACACACAATACATACTGATAAACACACATTTGCTTTTATCCATACACAGGAAATGTGCAAATAGACACACATACATGTATACCTAAATAAATATGTATTGTAGCATGCTTACTGAAAAAAAAAAATACAGATTAATGTATGCACATCCTCATGCATATTTAACCATATCAGTACTAATAGAGAAATACATATTTATAGTATATATGTCTTTATAAATATACAAATACTCTAACTCTAATTTTGGGAAGAGCAAATTTGATTTGCAAATAATTTGTACTGTCAAACCGCTGCAGAATACACCAAATTGATCACTTGTCAGTATGTGCCAAAATGTGGTTTTTATCAAATATGATTTTTTATGCCAATTGTAGAATAATTGCAATGAAGATACTGATAATACCAAATATAATTCTGTCAGCAAAATTCTAAGGATAACGACATAAGTGATAATCAATGGTGTAAATTGATATGTATATCTGTACGTAATTATTTTTATAAAGAATCTTCTTTAATTCAAAATAAATCTTCATTAAATAAAGATGCAATTAGTATATGAAATGTAAGTATACGTATATCAATAATTTATATCAAATATATATGAAATATTTAAATAAACTATATGAATCATAGTCAATCTATACTAAAGATAAAAACAAACAAATACATAATTTATACACAAAATTTTAACTATCAGACAAGGATTATTACTTTTGAAATAATTACAAATATTCTTTTTCATAAATTTACCCAAACCTTTGACATTAACAGGTAATTTAATGTTCTAACTTTTTCAATATATCAGAATTACTTACAGAAGTTACTGTTTGTCTGAATGAAACTTCTATCAAAATATTCTGTAAACACTTAGCAAACATTAGATAAAAAATTCCTAACAAATTAGTTTATTTCTTTTTATACCAATTAAAAAAATTTAAATAGAAATTAGAAATAGATTTTATATATTAGTAAAAAGTTAAATTTTATTAAAAAAATCATTTTGCAATAAAACTATGATAAAGAAATAAAGCAAATGACATATATCCATTATGTGTTAATCAGGAAACAAACACATATTTTTAAGGCTTAAAAGAACACAGTTTCAAACATTTATAAAGTGTTGACTCAGAAATTATACAACGTTTCAAATTTATCATATCCCTATTTAATAATTTATCATATCACTATTTAATAGTAATAAAATAGAATCCAAACTTTTACACACAAATGATATTATTAATAGACAATGGATAATTTTTAAATTAAGATGAAATAACTCAACAAAATGTATAAGATTCCTCAAAATATTAATAAAACCTTTATTTAGTACTTATGACTATATCAGCCTCATAAAAGAGAGAGAATAAAAATGAAAATAAATATTGGTTAAACTAACTGAAAATCCTTTTAGAATCAATTTCAAATACAAGATAATTTAGTACAAATTGAGCTTCTGAGAATAATATATTTCCAAATCAAATACCTTTCTTGAAAAAGTGGCAACAAACATTTAAAAAATAGTGTGACAAAAATAAGTATTCTCATGTATGGTTATTTCAAATAATTTTTTAAAAACATAAATGTAGAAAAATTATTCTGAAGAAAATACATTTAGAGTTTTGTGACAAAGCAAACTTTTCTAAGACAAAAAAACATGTTGATTACCATTGCATCTTTTTTTTAAATTTTTTTTATCAAAGTATTCTACAATAATAAACACAATTTGAAAATTAAAGGAAAAAAATATAATATGAATGGTATGGGAGTGATAAAATGATTTCATTGCCATTGTGCATATTAATTATATATATTCAATGTTGCAAAACTTATTATTACTCAATTGGGAATATTTGGTTTTTATTCTAAGAAATAAAAAATTCTTTATGTATATAAAGAAATTTAAAAAGAATTCAAAATCAAATACTCCTTTTGAAAGTGGCAAACATTTAAAAATAATGTGACAAAAGAAAATATTCCCATGTATGGTTATTGAAAATGAAATTTTCTTGATACTAGAAATCCACTTACGACTAAATTTTTCATGAAAATTATAAATAGAAAGATAATATTAATATGATATACATATAAATACAGGAAATGAAAACTATAGAAAAGTACAAATACAAGAAAATTCAAAATGAACAAAGACTTTTTCAAAAACTCAAATCATTTAACAAATATATATTGTTTTTGATATCTCTCTTTTACAATATCATGTTACATAAATATGGCAAGTAATTTAGCAGAGTTAAAATAAATATTTTTTTAAGATAAAGTTGAACAATTTTACTCATCAGAAAGATTAATCAAAATAAAAAATTATTTTATATGAATAACAAATAAAACTTTATGTATCAAAAAGAAGCTGTTTTAACTGAGACTAAAACATGTTTTATATTTAAAAGTTTTTTTTCCCTCATATGTAGCCCAGTTTATATTATTCATGCATGGTGAGGTTTTCATCCATGCTGTTTTA